>JANHGN010021881.1:102520-147158 GCA_024605025.1 Megaceryle maxima | reverse complement strand
ACTTCAGGCCATTTCCTCTTGTTCTATCACTTGTGATTTGGGAGAATAGACTGACCCCCCACCTCCCTACAGCTTTCCAGCCACTCCTCCCCAAGCCTGTAGTGCTGCTGGAGGTTGTTGTAGCTGAAGTGCAGAACCCAGCATTTGGCCTTAATGAAATTCATACCATTGTCCTTGGCCCATCGATCCAGTCTGTCTAGATCCCTCTGCTGAGCCTCCCTACCCTCGAGCAGATCAGCACTTCCACCCAGCGTGATGTTGTCTGCAAACTTACTGAGGGTACCCTCAATCCCCTCATCCAGGTCATTGATAAAGATACTAAACAGAACTGGCCCCAGTAATGAGCCCTGGGGACACCACTGGTGACCAGCTGCTAACTGGATTTAAGTCCATTTACTACCACTCTTTGGGCCAGCCATCCAGACAGTTTTTTAACCTGTGTTGTGTACACCCAGCCAAGCCATGAGCAGCCAGGTTCTCCAGGAGAGCGCTGTGGGAGACACTGTCAAAGGCTTTACTGAAGTCCAGACAGACAACAACCACAGTCTTTCCCTCATCCACTAAGCAGGCGACCATGTTGTAGAAGGAGATCAAGTTAGTCAAGCAGGACCTGCCCTTCACAAACCCTCAGGGCATGGAAGGTAAGCTCCAAAGGTAACTTTTAAGGGAAGGAACATCATCTGTTCAAATATTGAGTATATCTGTATTGGCCAAAAGCCCATTTTCACCCATTATTCTGTCTCTGACAGAAGCTATGAGCAGATGCTGTAGGCAGGAATATAAAATACAGTGCAAGGACACAGTTCCTAGAATACAGCCTCCTTTCTAGCAGTCAGCTGGAGATCTCTTAGCAGCAGCTGATAGAGCTGTCATGTAATGGATTTGGCTATCTCCACTTTGGTTAGCCCTTAGCTGATGCAAATACAGAGGCCACAGAGGCTCATTAATATTAGAGATTAGTATTAGGAATATAGTACATGAGACATGCAGACAGGAAGCTAAACACTACCCACTTCCTCATGTACTAAATATTAGGTAAATTTTTTGTAAATTCATTGAGTCACATTGAGAAAATAATTTCAAGCAGTGATATCCGACCCATGTTCTGCAGAATTCAGGAAGGTTTTCTGAACTGTCTCTAAGTCTGTGTAAAAGTTTTCAACTGGAATTTGAAGGCTGCCCATCCCTCACTCAAAAGAAAAGACTTAATAAAGTTCCTTGTCTTCTGTCTGTCTATATTTAATTCTCTATTTATTGCTATCTTTGCAGCTTATAAAAACCAGTGCAAACATTTTAGTAAAAAAAACCAGTATGGTAAAGAATAGCTTATCCAGGCATAATAGGGAAATGAATGTAATTCAATTCAGGATCACCTGTGTTGTACTGCAGTGGAGTGCCTTCCTCCACAAACCACAGACCATAATTGGAAAATAAGAAAAGTTTCCAAATATATTATGGGCAGCTTTAAGCACTAAATAAAAAATCAGATTCTCTTTAAAAGAAGCTTTAATGGTGTGGACATCATTTCCCCATAGAAGCTTTAACAATCTCAGCTTAAGTATGCAAAGTTATCACCACATTTGTTTCAAGATTAATTAAAAAATGTTAGGCAATTTTAACTCAAACTTGAAATGGAATAGTTACCACTAGCCCAGGTAATCCAAGTAAAAATATATTTAATACTAAGTGTATTATATTTCAATATGTATTTAAATCATCACATAAATATATGGCCAAGATTTCTTTTGATGTAGAAGAAAGGCTTTTCACTTTACATCACTGACTGCTTTTATACCACATCAATATTGTGTTATACTGTACTCCAACTTACTGCTGAAACTATAGCCTTCCTTTCCTCATCTTTCTATAATGTTATTTTAGTTTTTAAGCTTCAGTTAATTCTGAACTGACAAACATTGCTGAAGTGACACTTTTGCAGAACTTACTTCCTGAGTACTTTTTTTAAACTGTTACTCATAAAATTGCAAATTGATGAAGATGATGAATTAATAACCTGTTTATCAGAGAGGAATTTCTTATGCTCAGATGGAGCAGTTCACGTCAGGGAGAGAAGTTATCTTACTCTGCAGAAATCTGTTGAAATAAAGGTAAAAACAGGCTGCCCAGGGAGGTGGTTGAATCACCATCCCTGGATGTGTTCAAAAGCCTTATAGGTGTGGTGCTTGGGGATATGGCTTAGTGGTGGAGTTGGTAGAGTAGCGTTAATGGTTGCACTCAATGATCTTAAAGGTCTTTTCCAACCTTGATGCTTCTATGATTCTGTAAAAGCAGACATGCACAAGTGCTTTTGGACACAGTCTTCAGGTTTGGATGGAACAAACATTAGCTTAATATAACCTCATTTCCAAATTTCTACCTTTGATAATAGAACTCATGTCAAGTTGAAATCAAGAAATTCTAAAAGTTATTGGTTTCCTGCTTTTATGCCAAGGAAGAGCTAAACGATTTACACAGACAACTTACATTTACAGTACTTTGAAATTTTGTGCTTTATCTTTCTGTTAAATTTTGCCTATATGTAATTATTCATGTTTGTTATCTAGAAATTCAATGACAATCTCATTTCAACCAATAAGTTAGATAATTTGTCTTGCAGAAATGTTCTTTGCTTTATTTTACGTATGAATTAATCCATTTTTTATTATTATTTTGCAGTTATATAAAAATATGTGGGCAGAGATCCTCCAAGGCAGCAAAGCTCTGAACAGACCTTCATGGTGGACAGAATTTTGTATTAATAAACCTGTTACAGGCAGGCTGAGGTCAAAATTGTAAATCAAGCAGCTTGTGAAAGGCTGGATGGGTCTAAGATGGGTACCATATTTCAAATATCAGAAGGAAATGAGACCATATGTCAAACATGGAAAAAGAAAGATTTTCACAGAGGAGTGCCAAGTTTTAGTATAACTTTGAAATCAAGTCCAACTTGGTCTCGGGGACTGTTAACATAATGACAGGAGCAAGAGCAACACATTTGTGCGCTATTTGTATTTACTCTATTAAATAAAAAAAAATGAAAATTCATTATGATCACTGTTCTGCAAAGTTTCTATAAAAGAAATGTTCCAACAAGTCTCTTGAATTTGCTGACATATTACAGAAGTCAAATAATTAAAATTATTTAAAAATAATTAATTATTAATAAACTGAACAAAAGCAAAATAAAAGAGAAATTGAAGAAAAATTTAAAAAGACATCAAGAACACCAACAGTGATAAACCTGTATTAAGGGATGGGAATCATTTCCAACAGCCCCTTTGAAGTCTGTGAAGCTATTCTGATTTATATCATATGCCTCCATGTTAAACTACTTGATTGCTCTTTCAATGCAGGAGAGGATTAGATAATCAGCCTTTAAATTGTATATAGCTCTTTAGATAAAATTAATTTAAAACAACTCATTTTTACATCTTTATGAAAAAAATAAAATATATGGTAATGCAAACTTGTAAGTCTTATATATATTCTTGGTTGGTTATAATGCTTTCAGTACTGCAAAACCATTGTCAAGCCTGGGATACGCTGACACACATAGAAACTGCATCGATGTTTTAGGTCAGAATATACACAGATTGATTATTTTAAATATGTTCTTACAAGAACATACAACAACGGTAGGCATTATGGAACATATTAGGATATTTCTCCTTCAACTATTTATTCACAAATTGAAGAGACACTAACAAATCCTTGAAAATTTGGAATATTTTATGTTTTAGACATGCTGTCAAAAACAAATTATTTTTTTCCGTTATTGTATCTATGAACTGAAGTACTGTTATGAGCAATCCTATCAAGCCAAAGCGAGTTTTATATATTAACTAATTGAGAATTATTTATGGCTAATCTGGGATGAATTATGGTTTGGGCTATTAAGTAAATGTGATTTCAATACTTGAGTGTTGAATTTTACTTGAGCAGAATCAGACCCTTGTCCTTGTGGGGTTTTATAATTTCATCTTTTCTTGCAATTTTCAATATATGAAAGTTTGTAAATCTTTAAAGACTGCCACAAGGTGACCAAGTATACCTGAGAGGCTTCTTTGGTTCCAACTAAATGTGACAGAGGAAACATTTAACAGCTAGAGAATGTATTGAAAGGCCAGTGTTAGATTTCTCAGAGTGCCTCAAGATACATTTATTTACTAAACAAATTGTTTGTTTGTTTGTATTATTAAGAGCAGTGTGTTGGAGAATTTGAGGACTCAAAATGCATAATAACGGGAAAACAATTTTGGACAGGCCAGAGAGGAACTTTATTTGTAGTGAGAGAACATTTGGAGAGCGTGTCCCCCTCTGATCCCTTGTTCTCAGCCAACTGATTGCAGAGACCCAACCTATATACTGTTTCAGAAAAAAAAAAAAAAAAAAAAAAAAAAAAAAAAGAGGAAAAGCAATCATTTCAGTGTGAACAAAGCCAACCCTGGAGGCATGGACTAACCCCTAAATGCCCAAACTGCTCTTTATAGTCTATTGAAAAAAATGGACAAAAACTATTAATTATTATTTAAAAACTATTAATTATTATTAAAATATTAACCCTTATCTGTATTCTTTTTTCTGCACTTCATTTTCTTTGCCAGAGATGGTCAGTGTTGTCTGTGATTTTTCTATTCTTTCTTCTTTTCTAGTAAGGCACCATGATTCAGGATGTACTGATAGAATCTCTTTGTCTATCTATTGAACTGTAGGAAACAGTCAAAAGTGTAACCTTTGCTGAAAGAAACCCAAAATGGTGTAAAGTATTTATTTTCTTTTAACTGTTTTTCCTCTTTTAATAATGTCCAATAGGTGACATTATCCCATGGAAAAAAAATAAATAACACAGCTAAATACCTATCAATAGATATTATGGAATCATAGGGTCTCATGACCCATGTCTTCATCTGTTTTGTGTATCAATAGGGAATCCAGCAACTGTCTTTTACTTGCATTTGTGCAGACCTGAAGGAAACAGACAGAGCACATTATGCCCAATAACCAGTGTGAACATCAGGTCCACTGACACTGCAAGGTGCTCACAGGGAAGAGATGCCTGCTACATAAAATGCAGAGACCAGTAGCATTGATCTGTCACTCCACATTCTGCACTATCAACTGATCAATCAAAGCATTATTTCACTGTCTTACACGTGTGCTATTTCACCATCTCCTCTGAGCTCTTTGTAAGTGATAGGATCTTTTCCAGCCTTCTTTCTCATAGGTGGGAAACAGAGTTTTATTTAAATCTTGCATATAAATTATAAGTCTATTTATGAGGCATTTGTAGCCCAGAAGAAAAATTAAAGGCATTTGGCATGTAGCTTAAGACATCTTCATCCAAAAGAAACCCTGAGAAATCAGCTATGTTGCAGTAGAACAGAACTGAAGAACAGCTCTGTAGAGAAATAACCCTATATTGTTCCTTATTTATTGTGACTACTTAGCTGATATCCAAACTCCCTGATAAAAGCTGAGCCCCTCTGTGCAGGTAAGGACTGTACAAACTGTCAGGAAAGTGTCTTGTTCTGAAAAGCTGCGAATTTCCACTAGAGCAAACACTGCAGAGAGGGCGTCAGCAAGAACAGGATTATGGGCAGGCAAATTGGGATACTCGGTAAAATGTCGTGATTATGGACACTAATGTGAACAGTCCCACAGCTTTGCACTAAGCTTAGAGCTTTATGGGATCCTTGGATACCTACACAGCTGATGGCAGGAGTTAGTACCTGAGCACCAGAGCTGAAATTAGTAAAAGCAAAGTGGGGGTAGCATGAGGCCTTGGGTATTTACTCTTTATAACACCACAGATCTCTGTACTGCGGGTGATGGTGGCTGCTCACCAAGACTGTCTGCAAGCTCAGGGCAGATGTTCAGCAGCTGTTGGGCTTGATATACTGCCAGCAAAGGCTATCTCCACTTAACTCTCACACCCAGTATAAAGCCACGGCACAGCAAAGGCAGGGTCATTCTATGGGCCAGAGCCACTCTGCACTCAGTATTATCAAAACTCTAGTGTTTTCTGTATGAATATCTGGACCATTCTATAATCAGTTATGACTATGAATTTCTGACCTGTTTGTTAAGCCAGACTTGTGTAAAAAAAATACCAAAATACCCTGTTCCTCTGAAGTCAACAATAAGCCAACGGTTCTAGAGGTCTTCTACATTCTTCTCAAAGCAGCTGAAATTTTAAGTGCAAACTTGCATAATTGCAGCATGGAGGGAGAAAGATGTCATGAAATTTGGCATCCAATTATCCACTAAATCATAGGGCAATAATTCAACAACTACCACAAGATGTCATTATTATATGCAGTTTGTTCCTCTTTATAGGACATTAACTAAAAGAGGCCTCTGGCACAACAGAAAAGTAATTTCCTTCACAGTTCAAATGCCAAATAAAGTTGCATGCGTCATTTTAACTTGGTTGGGGGGCTGGGTTAAAGGCTGTCAAATAGCTTCAGTCCAAAACAATTTGGCTGTGGGTGTCTGTCCTTTCGAGATGCCACATGAAGCAGCTATATCTGTCACCAGAAAGTTGAATCCAAGTAGGCCTGAGACTGAACCTACTGCTTCCCCTGTGTACGTGGTGGTTTGTCTCCTGGATAGTGGCATTTTCCTTCTCTGACTTTGTCAAACTATCTACCTGCTGAGGGTATTTCAAACTAGTTTGTGATGTGATATTTCTGCTGTTGTGACTCAGTTAAAGCAAAAAATCTCTTTTCTGTCCAAAAAAAAAAAAAAAAAAAACAAAACCAAAACTGTAATGTATATTAGGACGCATCTTCTTTACTGATGTAGCGAGGTAAATGCATGAATATTTCACATCACCTTTTGGAGGAGTGATGGTGTTAGAAGAAATGCTTAGGGAGCCAGGTGGAAGCCCTACCATCTATACAGCTGCAGTTCTGTGAATACAGGTTTCCCAAAGGTGCCTGCTTTCTGCAGATGTAAGCAGACTCATACGCTGCCATTTCCGTCTGAAAGCCTCTTTCCCACTGTAATAAATGATTTATCATGTGTTCTGCAGGGTAACAAGTTTCTCTTCTGTTTGCCTTTATTCATATATTTTCTTTACTGACTTAATGTGTTTTGAAACCTGAATGTTGGTTTAATGCTAGCACATGGTATCAGCATGACCAATCTCTCTCTCAGATGCAACCCTGTGGACAACATGGAGGCCTGTGTTTCCTCTCGTAGCACTGTACCTCCACGGGCTTTAGCAGGCTTTGTTATTTCCAATTCTCATTAGCCTGGGATCAGAGTAAGACTCCAGATCATTCTATCTCAGTTCACTGGCCTAAGGAGCACCATAAGCAAAGGGGAACTCACTGCATGAGACATCCATGTGATGGTATAATCTGAGACAGAGAGATCCTGCCAAGGGAAGGTCAGCTGTGATCACAGCGGGCTGCCCACAACACTGTCAGTGGGAACAGAAGCATAATGCTTCACTGTGCTCCAAGTTAAGTCTCCATTTTATCAAATACAAGCAGAGCATTTTACAACATCTCCCTTCAGATGCAGAAAGAGATAAATGTGATTTTTGCTGAGATCAACAGTTCCGCTGACTACCTTGCCTTGTTCTTTCCCAGATGTCTGAGGTCTGGTTGCATTTGTTCACTATTCCCACAACTTGAATCTTGAATAAATGCGGTTTCCATCAGGATTTTCTTCTCTGTGTTTTTCAAACAATAGACCAGCAGGTGTGTGGCCAGAACAATTTCCAGTGAATTCTCTGAAGAAAATGTACACTTTTTTTTTTTTTTCATTTTTGTTTGGGAACTATGGACAATTGCGATTTGCAGAAGACTCCAAAGACCCAGCATCAGTGGGCAATAGTTGCCTGCACTTACCCATGTTCTTCCATCCTACTGCAGAGTGCCCTCTCCACATCATTTCACTTGCTTGTCATCTTCTCTGTACTCATAGCTTTGCTAAAAATTCTTTTTTGCCAAATTATAAAATATCCATTCTTATTCCTCCTTTTATACAAAGATTGTTTTTAAATTGTAATGCTTTCAATTCATAATGACAGTTTCGTTCAGAAGGGCAATTACTTGCAGTGTATGTGCCACAGAGGGATAACCAGGATTTGGAGAACAGCTCATGAGAACAATTAGGCACTAGAACGATCTCCCAAGGGAAGTGGTGGATTCTCCTACATTGGGCAGTTTTAAGACTCAGCTTGGCAGGGTGATGGGCCATCTCATTTAAACTATATATATATATAGTTTACCTTAAAAGATTGGACTAGATTATCCTTGAAGTCCCTTCCAACATGGTATTCTATGATTCCACGATTCATGGGAGGACCATTGTGGAGATCTATTTTGGCCAGACCTGTGACTGTGGTAGAAACATGCCTCATGCTTTCAACAAGTGATCCATGGGCCAGGACACCTTCTAGAGCATCCAGAGAAAAGGCCCTCTACTGCCAGTATGCCATACAGCATGTACTACACTGGTCCTACCACCTCCACAGGGTCTTTTGGGGCAGCGTGTACATTAGTAATGGAAAAACTTTGCCTGAGAATGGAACCTCTTTTAACAGTGTAATACATTATTTTTGTAAAATGTAAAAATCAGACCAGGAATCTATAGACAGACATCATTCCCTATAGCAAAAATATGAGCTGTGATGACAAAATTGTTTATAATGAGGCAAAAAATGTACTCAACAAGTAGTTCTGCACTGTATTTATGGGCTTTTATCACAGGGATGTGATGAAGTATTTTCCAGTCCCTTAGTAACCCAGGAGGATGTTAAGCAACACATACTATCGTAAACACTTTAAAATCAGCAGAACCATATAACTGACAACAAAAGATTGTGAAGGCTTAACTGGAAGACTTGACTGGCCTATTCATACTGATTTCTGTTACATTTAAGAGTATCAAAGAGTTTCCACCAGAATGTGGAATTTGCTGGATATTATACCAAAATTTTAAAAGGACAGAGAATGGTGAACATGATTCTATCACAAGCAGAATTATGGAAAATCTGAAGGAGGATTCAACTACTAAAGTAATTATCATGTAGTAATACAATAAGTATCAATCATAAATTTTTCAGAAAGTTCAGTTTGTCAGACAAACCTGATTTCATTCTTGGAGGAGTTTCCAGATAGTCTCAAACTCTGTTTTTTTGAATATATGTAATAAACAATGTACACACTTATTTCTAAAACACCATAATGAGTGTTACATGACACTGACTAAAAATAAGCATTCTATCAATAAAAGAGGCTTTAATTGGATTAGGAACTTCCTGACTGACAAAAAATCTCAGAAAGTTATCAGTGGAGAAATCATTTTGTGGGCTTTAGGGATGTTGCTAAAGATAATCCAAGACCTGCCACTGCTTATTATTTTCCTTGGTGAGCTGGAAGTAATTGTAAAATCTCTTTTATTAAAGTGTGTAGAATTGGTAGACTGTTAAATAAAGGCGAAAACAGAGTTTATGTACAACATAATCTGAAATGCTTCATAAATTTAATCTAGCCTGTTTTAAAGTACACCCAAGTATGCAACAGCTCCTTCAAATATATAGAGATAAAGAAAGATTTTGTCATTCTAGGTCAGACAGAGCTGAGACAAGGTGAATGCTTCCCTCTCCACACTGCCTGATTGCTTTCATCAACAACTGCCCTGCATTGCTGTAACTGGGAGAGAATGATGCATTTTACAATTTTTTAAAAAGTTACAGGAGTGACCCAGGAGGAGGAAGAAAATGTGTGATCCATATAAACTGACAAGATCAAAGAGTTGTTTCTTTTCCAGCCCTAGTTTTAAAAAAGCCACATCCAGTTATAATATACCCATAAAAATGCAAGCCTGTCTGGAAAATGGAAACTGTGTTGTG
Organism: Megaceryle maxima; assembly: GCA_024605025.1. Taxonomy (NCBI): domain Eukaryota; kingdom Metazoa; phylum Chordata; class Aves; order Coraciiformes; family Cerylidae; genus Megaceryle; species Megaceryle maxima. The sequence continues at coordinate 137,290 of JANHGN010021881.1, read as the reverse complement.
GAAAGTGAAAATTTCTACGAGTAATTCTGTCCCAGTGCTCACAGAATCCAGATACCAAACTGCTGCTTCCTCAGGTCACAAACCAGCAAAGGATGTAAAAAAGAACAACTGTATTGACTTCAAAACTGGAGAAAAGTGTGGTGCAACAAGAAACTGGGTCAACTGAATGTGTAGCATGTCAAAGAGGAGCTTAAAATACTATGCAATTACAGTATTATCACCTTGTCCAAAAGTGGAAGAAAATGTTGAATGTCAATACAAATCTAATTTGTGTCCGATCAGTAGGGAGAGATTTAAGGCAATGGTTGACTTTGAAGGAAAGTGTGTGCATACACACACATTATTTGGGATGACCGAACAACAGTCTATGGTTTTGTTACATGCTGTACCAAGATCCTTTAAATCTCCTTTTCAGAACAGCTGGTGCTATTTGAATTGCCCTCCAAAAAAGTACTTCTCTGAGTGTCATTAAATACTGATTTTCTCTAAGCCCACACAAACACTTGGCTTTTTCCATCTAGTTTATCAATGATGAGTGTTTGTAAAGTCCAGAACTGAGCACTGGCTGTATTTCACTAGTGTGATGGAGGAGCCAGGAAAAACATATCTCCTGGGGAGTATTCCCAGTTGTTAATTTATTTTTGACACATATAGGGTAGAATTGGGTTTCTGTGCTTGTTTTGATCCCTTTACAAATTCTTATTAAAAATATGTCTTCCAGCTTCACAGAAACTGCATATCCTGTTCCAGTCCTAAAGCTGTGGATATGTCCCACAGACAGAAGCACAGAGCAGTGGGAGCACAATTTTCACAAAGCATTTCTGCAGAAAAACCACCTCCCACTGAGGAAAGGTACCAACATCCCATCTTTGCAAAGATCATAAAAAGGAAGAAATGCACAAGTGCCAAAGACTCTGAGCAAGCATAAACCCAGTTCTTCCCTCAGCACACGAATATTCACATGGTTGAGCTATGCTCTACAGCAGATGAAAAATGCATACTTATTTTCACAGCAGGCAATTGCACTGAGAGTTGTTCATTCAAGGCACAGCCCATCGTCATGGACCCAGTCAGAGCCACTCGTTGGTCTCACTGGTGGGCTCTGTTCCAGGGTGGCTCCACAACAGTCACCAGATGATTCTTTGGAGACCGTGCAGTGCTGTCCTGCTGTACACTACTTGAGTGGGAGAAATCTACTCTTAGTCTGCATAGTCCATTGTGGTTATAGTGAGAGCATGTTCAGGGAATTTCCCTCTATTTTAGCTCACTTTTTGTTTTGGGTTTCATTTGGGTTTTTTGAACATGGAGGGAGAATTAAAGAAAATGTTATCTTTCTATCTACCAGGTTCTGTGTCGACGAGCAAGGAAATGGATACAGCGTTGCTTAGCCATGTTATGGTTTCTCATCCTCAGTGTCCATTTTTCTGGTGTCTCCTCACTATACTTCAGCCGTGAGGCCAATTTCACAGCAAAAGTTGGAATGTTTGCAGCTTTATTTCTGTTGCCAGGCTCCCTGTTCATTGTGGGAGGATTCCATATGCAACAAGAAGATGAATTTCCTCTGTATTAAGAAATAGTCCTGGCACTAAACTGTTTGAGTCATCTTTCTGTTTGCTTGACTTGTCCCATAATAATATTATCCAAAACTTGATTCACCAGCTAATCTCACAAGACAGGATTTTAAATGTTTAAAGAAAATATTATCTTTTCATTTTTTCATCTTGACCTAAGAAAACTCAAATTTGAAACACTTATGCTGTATTTCGCTTCAAGTGAGGTTGAAAGCAAAAACTTCTACAGAAAGGTATACTCTTTAGATGTTCAATTTGCAACATGATCCATTATGGCTTGTTTTATTTGGGAGGAACATGGTAGCATCATCATGAGTAGCGAGGTGTGTCTTACCACTTCTCAGAATCACCATGTTATCTCTGAATTGCCAGGATGATTCTCTCATATGTATTCAAATCCCCATTTGGGGATGCAACAGTAGTTCAAGAAAAACAATTAAAAGGTCACATACAGACTCATTCATAGATGTTCCTACATCATAAGAGTGGAGGTGACTCAAGATGCCATCAGGTCAAATGCTATTCTTCAAGACAAGATTAACTTTATCTGTTTTGATCCTTAAATCTGACATTTTCTTAAATACAGATTCAATGTTAAATTGTTACTAGCATACTGGAACAGGCAGGCAAGGCCATTATTCTAGAGATCTAGTATGTTTTCACTGCATGTTTTTGCATATTCTTGGTGAAGAGAGGAGGAGGGTTTATGGTAATGTGTGAGAGATGAAATCACAGGCCAGGGCCCCACTATCCTAAGTGCTGTACAAAGCTCTCACAAATATATCTCCAAAATCTTGCAATTCAAATAGAAGACAAGAAATAAAGCACTGTGACAAATCAGTATTTCTGTACTAGTTAGTACTATGTGCAGCAATGTCAATATTCCAGTTGCCTTTTTTAGCCATTTTTTTTAATGAACACGGTGTCAGGGGAGTTTAAGGGTGAGGTGCAAAAGAAGCTAATAGGAAACTTATTGGGAAATGTCCTAAGACCTTCCTAATTTGAAAGAAAAGTTATGAGAAAGTAGGTAGCCAGAACTTGGCATCAAGGATGTTATTATGGAGGCTGGAGTAAATATCCTAGCAGTGAATGAAAGATTTAAAAATAGGATGAGTCGAGAATTAAGACCAAGAATAAATGCTTAATCTCATATAGAAGACAGTGGGAAGAAACAGAAAGCAAGGGATGGTGCCGAGGTCCTGTGCTAAGAGAAAGTGCAAATAATCTCTTGTATTTGGCATGGAAGTGATAAGGACAGAGGTGCATTTGCCAAGGATAAAGAAAAGAAAATCATGGATACATACTTCTACAAGTAAGTTTTACTGGATGAGAAAGAAGTAAGCCAATAGTTTTTGCAGAAAAATCAAAGGACTTTTAAAATTTAGAGCCAGCTTGGACATAAGGACCAGACTGGCTGACAGTAAGTTTTCATCCACAGTGGAAGTCTCCCCTTAAACTGCTACTTTAAGTAATTACATCTGTTGCAATTTCTGTTCAGTTCTTTTTGCTTCCATATGTATCTAGGCAACACCTGGAATAATATTATTCTCTAAAAACTTCAAAAATCCAGTGGCTCATTGCAACATGTTGCAACATTTTAAAGATACAGATTTCATACACACACACCACAGGGAGGCACAGACACACGCTTATTTCCAAAACTCAATCTGTGCATATGTGTCTAGATGCCAAAATAATAATATAAAAAATGTAAGCAGGCTTAGTCAAATAGTTTTCCCTCTGGTTGTTACTTTTTTTTTTTTTTTTTGGTCAGAATTCAGCCAGAAATTAATGTAGGGGGGGGTGTGTGTATTTTTTTAACATGGAATCATAACATTATCACAGTAATAAACTTCTTATGAAAGCATTATGAAATAATGGCAAAGAGATAATAAGGAACTATTTGTGATATGGTATATTAATTAGAATTATAATGAAGGTTAATAAGGTCATTATCTCAAGAGTTGCACTGTAAAATATGAGTGAGGGAATTCTCTTATTGCATTCAAGAATTGCAGTAGAACTCTGAGCATATTTTACATTTAAATTTAGGAAAAAAAATGGTTAATCTCATTTGTCTAATGAAGTTGAAATTATATTTTTGAGTAATAAAGTTACACAGGGGAATTACCGTTACTTTAACAAATGCATCCTACAAAAGATATTATCATTTTAATTACCTCAAGATGTTTAGAACTATTTCTTTTTAATTAAAAATCAGAGGACCTAATAGCAGTGGTATGCCTAAATAGCCCAGGGAAATCATTTGTTGATCTGTGGTTGCTATGAGAATAATCAGAAGTATAGATTGTCTGTGGATTAACATATAGCTATGTAAACTATAAATGCCTAGAAATCTTGAAGGTTTAATGCAAACTATCTTTTGATGCATACAGCTACTCTAATTACTTAGAGAAATGTGTTTTAAATTATTACATTGTACTATTTCCAGACTTAAAAGACAAATTGTCTAAAGCCCTTCCTTATGACTTTCCCTACACAGTGCACCTATACAAACTCTGCCATGTCTCATACAGGTTACAGTGTCTGTCTGTGGTAAAGTAAGCAAGTCAATGCTGAAACCACACAAAAAACCCTCCACCGCTGAATAGTCGATAGTAATTAGTAGCCCCTGAGCCAAAAGTTTTCAGCTTATGAAGGGTCCAGGGACTTTAAGAAGAAGCTGCCTCCACAGCATTGGCAGTGTGCAAAAGGCAATGCCTGTGAATGAGAACCTGAGGGCAGAAGACCCAGGACAACGGCTCCATAAAAGCAGTATTTTGTTATCCTCTAGCTGAGCCATAGGATATGGACAGACCACATTTACATGTCATCTGCTGGTCTAACAGTTTAGGAAATGTCTTGGTTTTTTGTCCTCAAACATCATGAAGTATGTGAGTGATGGGTTGTAACACTGTCTAAATCTGGCAGAGATCACAGATATGGGTTAAATTTGAGCAGTAATGGTGTGTATTTTAGAAGAGTAGCAAGGGGAGTACTAAGAAGACAAACTGTAGTTTTCCTCCTAGCAGCAAGCATAAAGCATAAGGCATGGCCTGCACCCAGTGCCTCTGGCCATGTGGTTTAACAGCACCTGCCCATCCCCAGTGCTCCAGACAGCAAGAGCATCTGCAGAGGCTCGGGCTGAGACATTTGCACATCTGTCCATAAACACAGATTACCATATATTACCAAACCACCAACCAGAGCAGCCTAGGATTCAAGAGCAGAAATTCCAATGAAAGTAAAGCTTGTGACACTGTTTCCCACAGCATGCTCCTGGAGAAACTGTCTGATCATGGCTTGGACGGGCATACACTTCACTGGATAAAAAATAACTGGATGGCTGGGCTCAAAGAGTGGTGGTGAATGGAGTTAAATCCATCCAACAGCCAGTCACAAGTGGTGTTCCCCAAGGCTCAGTACTGGGGACAGTTATGTTTAATGATCTTCATCAATGATATGGATGAGGGGATCGAGAGCACCCTCAGTAAGTTTGCAGACAATACCAAGTTAGATAGGAGTTTTGATCTGCTTGACATCAGGGAGTCTCTACACGGAGATCTGGAGAGGCTGGATCAATATGCTGAGGCAAACAGAATGAGGTTGGACAAGATCAAGTACTGGATTCTGTACTTGGGTTACAATAATGCCCTGCAGTGCTACAGGCTTGCAGAAGAGTGGCTGGAAAGCTGCCCAAAAGAAAAGGATCTAGGGGTGTCAGTGGACAGCCACCTGAACATGAGCCAGCAGTGTGCCCAGGTAGCCAACAAGGCCAACACCATCCTGGCTTGTATCAGGAACAGTGTGGCCAGCAGGACTAAAGAAGTAATCATTGCCCTGTAATCAGCACTGATGAAGCCACAGCTGGAATACTGGGTTCAGTTTTGCATCTCTCATTACAAGAAGGACATTTTGGTGCTGTAGTGTGTCCAAAGGAAAGCTGGTGAGTGGTCTAGAGATCAAGTCTTAGGAGGAGCAGCTGAGGGAACTGGTGTTGTTTAGCCTGAAGAAAAGGAGGTTCAGGGGAGACCTCATTGCTCTCTACAACTACCTAAAAGGTGGTTGTAGCTAGGTGGAGGTCAGTATCTGTTCCCAGGTAACAAGTGATAGGACGAGAGGAAACACTCTCAAGTTGCATAAGGGGAGGTTTTTGTTGGATATTAGAAAAAAATTCTTCCCTGGAAGAGTTGTTACACACTGGAACAGGCTGCCCAGGGAAATGGTGGAGTTGCTATCCCTGGAGATATTTAAAAGATGTGCAGATGCGGTGCTTAGTGACATGGTTTAGTGGCTAGGTTAATGGTTGGACTTGTGATCTGAAAGGTCTCTTTCAACCAAAGCAATTCTATGGTTCTGTTATAAAGCAGAGGATGAGTGTATGCAAAAAAACGTTTTATCTATGCTACAGTGTGTCCAGAAGCAGATTTATAGCAACATTGAATGGTTTATGCTGCAAGGGACCTTAAAGATCATCTAGTCCAACCTCCCTGGCATTGGTGAGAACACTTTCTACTAGATCAGGTTGCTCAGTGCTCCCATCCAACCTGACCTTGATTGCTTCCAGGGATGGGACATCCACAACTTCTCTGGGCAACCTGTTCCAGTGCCTCACAACCCTCATAGTGAAAAATATCTTTCTTATATTTAATCTAAATCTACCCTCTTTCAGTTTAAAGCTGTTACTCCTTGTCCTGTCACTACACAAAAAAAAAAGTGTAGGACAAAAAGTCCCTCTCCAGCTTTTCTGTAGGCCCCCTTTAAGTACTGAAGGTTTGCAATAAGGTGTCCCTGGAGCCGTCTCTTCTCCAGGCTGAACAACCCCAACTCTCTCAGCTGTCTGCACAGAAGAGGTGTTCCAGATTTCATTAAGTTGTTTACCCAGCAAAGTAATAACTGGCCCAGCTGTTTTCTCTTCCCACATGTCAAATTCCATTTCATTTCTGGCTATTTCAATATTTTTGGTTATTTTGATAGAATACATTTTACCATATTGCTTTACTGCCTTCCCTGATTTGCCTCATGATTTAAAGATACTGTGAAATTATTAAAGCCCCAAATATAGATAAATTGGTGTGTGTACCATTACATCTTCTTCAGTGGTGAAAGAAACAGTTATTTATAGACAGAATTCATCCCTTTCAGGGGGCTCTGCTAAACAAAGGAAGAAAGTTCTGCTTGGAGCTGACACTTTGCAAAACTAAGAAATGCCCTTCAATAACACTACACTATCAGCTTAGTATGATAAATAAAAGTTCTGCCTTGCCTATCACCTATCCTAAAAATATTCCTATATCCAGGAAACATTTCAGAAACCACTATCTGTCTGTTGCCAGTTAGCATTTTTGTCTCCGTAAAAGAGGCAGAAGACAGACACGAAGGATGAAAAGCAAGATTTCTGATTTGTGTGCAGTTTTGGTCCAATTTCAACAATTACCGTGGGTTTGTTTCTTTGCAAATTCCCCACAAACAACCCCTCAGAAAAACCAGTTGCAGAAATTCTGCTACCTTGTCTTCCAGAAACCATGCTCCAGAATCCTCCTACTCCTTTGAAACTGGTCTACTGTTGTGTCACAAGACCTCAAAAGCTTTACCTCTGAGTAAAAAATGGACACAAGAGAACATTGTTCAGCCCCTCTCTTTTTGCTTCATCATTCGTACACACACACTGTATACAAATTACCTTCCTGTCCAACTCAAATGTAGAGGGCAGAGTTGCATCTGTCAGTATTGTCAGTGGACCATTCTGGAGGACCTCCAGCTCATTTAGCTTGACCCTAGTCTTTCTTTCAACCAGATTTTTTCTGCTGCAACCTTAGTCCACCCTGTCACATCCCCATCCAAGCTTTTCAATTCCCAGCACAAGGCATCTGTGTACAAAGTCATGTAGTGAGGTGGCTCTTTTGGAACCTTATGCCTCAGATCAGCTAAAAGATACACATGTATAAGGCTGCCTGGTCACAGAAGACTGGGACATATTGGCTCATGTGATGGTGAACGGAGTGCATCAGGGTTGTAGATTTGCAGTGCTGTGTTGAGGGTGTCTGAGGTGAACTCCCCAAGATGTGGGCTCTTTGAACCAGTGTGTCACCCTGTTTTCCTGTACTTGAACTTGAATTTTCTCTCAGGAGTTCTCACATCTGACCTATATGAAAAGAAAATGCAAGAAATTCAGTCACCATAAGGTTAACTGCGCTACACAGATGCCACAAAACCATTGGGAGACAAGGAGCCATGTCTCCTTAGCTACCAACCCAGAGACTTGAGCATGCAACAGCAAGTACAAGCCACTCAACATATATTTCCTTCCTTTATTTCCCATCAAAACAAGTCCTCTCTTCAACCTGATGTGACCCTCTCAAACTCTCTCTCTCTGCCACCAAGCCAAGCCCAGGATGCCCACAACTCCTCTCTCATCCCACAGCACTCTACTCATTTCTCCTGTTTTCCTCTACTCCACTACGTACTAATTCTTCTCCCAATAAACATTCATGTATGACATTCATCCTATTCTTGTGACAATCTAGCTGAGTGCCACTATAGTTTTTGACACAATCAAATTAACATACTGGAAATCCTCCTGTGACTCACATGCATTTATAGCCGGAGGCTTTTTTTCTTTCTTTGTTGGTTCTGGGGTTTTGTCAATTCTACATTGACACAGTTATGGCATTGGTAGGACTCCTGCTCATGTCCTCTGGAGTCAGTGGGTATGAGATGGCCCATGCTTTTCTCAACTACATGTGATGTTAGCATTAAGATATCTGTAGCTTAAGTCTTTGCCAGGAACTGTTTGATATAGTTTCCCCAAAGACCCAGAGAGAACAGTAGCATCATCCTGTACATATAAGTAAATCATAAAAGGCAACCCATGAAGAATCTATTTCCATATCTCTTTCTGCTTCTACCCACTGCAAGTAGCTAACAAAGGAGGGACCTCCAAAATGTCCCTCTGCAAGTACTGAGCAATCCTTAACATATTACAGATCGTCCTCATATTAGGAGCTCTACAGGCACATTGAGCTGAAATTAGGTATTCATGTCTGAAAAATTGAATCACTTGCAAGTTATACATTTCTACTGAATGGCAATGGAAACATAACCATCACAAGAGGGTTTTTTCAGCATCTTAAAGGAGCTGATGACTCAGGCTAAGAGTATATAAATTTCTATGGCAAGATGCTTTTTTATCCAAGATATAGATCAAGCACATCTGGAAGACATAATAGCTGTGTCCTATAGAGACTGCAACTCTCTTGCTGCCAAAATTTACTATAAACAGGCACAAAGGACCAATCTGCTGATTTTCCCAGCTGTCACTGGTTTATTTAAGGGGCTAAGTCAGTTTTCAATTATTGTTCAGTTAAGAAAAAATTAAATCTATTGTGTAAGCTCTGTGGTAAATGACCATTGCAGCATGCTACATTTCCTTGAATTTTGAAAAACACTTTTTCTGTTGTCTTATTATCTCCTTGGACTGTATATAACTATTAAGTATCCCTTAAAATATTTTAGGCATTTAACACAACAAGACAAACATATTTCTTTGAAATAGTTAAAGCAGGAAATTTGCTTTAAGTGGAACAAGCATTTGCTATCTCAATCTAACCTGTCCAATACTTGTTTTAAACATGTCAATATTACTTCTGACTTTATTGTTGAAATGCTAAACTAATTTCCCATCATCACATTAATCTAAGTTGCAGGGCAAAACTATGGGTGAAAAAGGTACGATATGCAAGAACACAAATATAAGAAGTTGTACATATTATGTACAATAATGTATATATGTACATATACATTATATACATATATATACATTATTGTACATAATATACATACTAGTAATAATATACAAGTATGTATTTTATTATAAGTATGTATTATTATATATATATTAAGAACAGGAGTGGTGTAGAACTTGCTAATAGGAGGCATTCTGCAGATGGCTGCATCCTAACCCTTGCTCCTCTCTGCAGCTACAGAGCCTAATTCAGGATGGTGATTGACATCCAGGAGACTGCAGAGCCCATAGCCCTCCGTCTTTAAAACGATGCTGCCAGCAAGGAGGAGGCACTCTCCTTTGAAGTGCTGACTCAGGGAATGGGAGGACGATATCCAGCTCCTCCTTAGCTTGAGATGTCTGAAATGTCAGAGAAGTGTCTTTACTAGTTGCTTCTGAATGGCTTTGGAGTCCCACCTATTGAAACTAGGCCTACATGATGACAGAAGCAGAGCTACAGCTCAATAGTAGAAGTTTAGACTTGATCTGGAGGTCCCAGCTCTTTCCGTGCTCAGCAAAGCCCCCAGCACATAGCCTTCCTTGATTTGCTTGGCTGACACGGAGCCAGAGGAGTGTGGTCAACTGCATAATTGCATCACATCTTCAGTGAGGATATGCTTCTGACCAGGGTCTCCACCAGTTATTGCAATTCAAAGTGCTATCAGTTTCTGTTCACCAGACCGGATATTTTTTGTGTTTAAAAGCAAATCTGGGACAGTCTCAGTCTGATATTGCTTTGTGTATTTCATTTATCACCTGTAAAGTAATACATTGCTTGAGAGCTTAGAAACTAGCAAAGGAGTATTAAATGCAGAGAAGCATTGAAATGGATGGACTTGCAGCAGCTGGTTTGAATGGACAGGCAGGAAGTGGAGGACGGTGTCAGACATTTTTCTGTCTTTATTCCTAAAATCAGAGCAAATGAGAAACTGCCATTGCAGTTATTTCTTTTGCACTATCAATTCTATTCTTTGGAGGAGTAAAGTAAGCAAATAGAGATAAAGAAGATGAGAAAATACAAGTCAAATTAACTTTCACTTGCAATTTATTGCACTAATTAAATGAACATTTATTGAAAAAGCTACACCACAGGGAGTTTGCTAGGAATTTACAGAACTCTCCTGTGCAGTAGCTGCCTTCATACTTGCTCATGGCCTCAAAAAAATTTTGGACTGCTGTGTCATTAATTTAGCCCTTTTCTTTGCTCCCAAATGTAACTGCTTGACCATCAATGTAGCAATGTAGAATGCATAAATACACTGATATGTATAAGGAACAAATTTTCTTCCACCTAGTGATCAGCAACTCTTTAGTCTGCTGCTACACTTTGCTAAAGCCGGACAAACTGGCCATGTACAGCATATTTATAAAAATCTTCCTCTACTCTTATTCTTCTTCCAGACTAAGTAGAGTTAAACACTTGTGAAAATGATGATTCAGCTCCTTTATTTACACAGAACCTCTGTAGGTCACCAGAGGTGGAGGACTATTAAATGCCTGCCTTATGAGGTGATTCACATAGGGTGATTTGTTTTCTTGGGAACTCTGTGCTATTAGAGATAATGGGGTCTGCAATCAGTTCCAGGAGAAAAAGGAAGACAGCACCAGCACGCAATGGGAGGGGCTCTGATGAATCAGCACATCTGAGAAAACAGCAAACCCAGATCACAACCAGTATGTCAACAGAGACCTGTTTAAGCAGCAGGTGCATGTTAGTCAGCATCTACCAGGAATATTCACAAATGCAGTCCCCACTGTGCTGCAATGGGCACAACCCCAGCTCCCCAAAAAAAAAAGAGCCAAAACTGCTGATTCTGTGACATTAATATTGACATTGAAGAAGACATTGAGATCTCCCTCAAATACAAGTCAGGAAGGGTGGGAGGAAAACTTGGGCTCAGTTTGCAAGCTGGACATTGGCCAAAGGGCCTTGAATACATCGGGGTGTGGAAGGACATGTAGGAGAAACAGAAGATTTAATCTCAGATTTTTACTCTGTGGATAGTACCCGAGTGTGGAAATCACTTACGATCTGTGATACTTCATCATTACAAGCTGAGCCACCCTTTATTTAGGCCTACAATTAGCACCTGGGGTTGGTGTCTGAACCAGTCTCTCCTGACCTTAGATACTGACTGAATGGTACAGCTGAGGTGAACATCTTGAATCCTTTTATAATCACAGGGATTTACAGAGTACTGTTCACCAGAGGTCTATGGTGGGATGAGATGAAATGAGCAGCCTTCTCTGCTGACACTAACGAAGGATTCATTTCCAGACTAGAATGCTTGTTAAGGGAGAATACTTGTAAGTCTACATTCACATGCCCCCAGATCTGCTGCACTTGCACCCGGTAAGATCCAGAAATAAGCCTCTGCCCTTTTCAGCTGTCATGGAGAGGAGGAAAAGTAAACCACTAGTGGAATGGTGGTTTCTCCCAAAGCACTGTTACTGATAAAAAACATAGCCATGAGCCAGGGAGAAAGAACATGAGAGCAAAACAGCATTTCAGATTAGTTCAATTTTTTTGCTTCAAGAAATTAAACTTTAGTCAACATCCAAGATTGTTCAAGAGGGGGTGTATTTATTTACTTAAATCATAGAATCACAGAATGGCAGGGTTTGGAAGGGACCTCTGGAGATCATTGAGTCCAACCCCCCTGCCAGTGCAGGAACACAAAGGGCAGGCCACACAAAAACAGATACAGGTGGGTCTTGAAAGTCTCCAGAGAAGGAGACTCCACAATCTCTCTGGGCAGCCTGGTCCAGTGCTCTGTCACTCTCACAGGAAAGAAGTTTTTCCTCATACTGAGGTGGAACTTCTCATGTTTCACCTTGCAACCATCACCTCTCGTCTTATCACAGGGCACAACTGAAAAGAGACTGGCTCATTCTACTTGACACCCACCATTCAGATATTTATAAACATTAATAAGATCCCCTCTCAGTCTTCTCTTTTCCAAGCTAAATGCAGTACTGGACATTGGACACATCAGTCAAACTGCAAGTTCTGTAGGAAGCAATCTGTCTATCTGGGATGTAACACAAGAGGGATGAATCAATATTATTCCTCTTTAAGCTGTTACAGACAAAAGTGAAAAAGGAACCCAATCTGTACCTGCCAGTGAAAGGTACCTCTGCAGACTCCAAGGTTAAGCCTCTGTTGGTAAATTAAGCAAGTTCAAAAAGGCTGTCAGGCACTCAAGCCAGCTGGCACAGAGCAAGCCCTGTCTGCTATTGAACTCATCTCTCCTCCAAGAGAGGTGACATGCAGACACCACCCATGGGGAATGGCCCCGGGAACTGCTGCAGAGAGCTGGCTGTCTCCAGCCACCCCAGCCCAGCCACCACTCAGGCAGCTCAGCGCCACAAACAGCAACCTCGGCTTCGACAGCCAGGACCAGTGCCTGACATTACCTAATTATTTGTAGGAATGTAACCAATGGCTGAAAATAGGCATTTAGGAAGATAGAAATCAAAATAAAAATCATACTTTCACCTTTGTCTTAGACTGCACACACACACACACACACAAAATTTAAGGAGAAATTTTTGAAAACAAAGCAACCTATGCATACTGGCTTAGCTTTTGAAAGCAGTGAAAGGTAAGGAAACTCTCTAGTCTATAGAAACACTCTTCATTTCATCGGGATCATCAGAAATGTCAGAAGGTAATAAGCACTGTCTTTAAGAGCGTGCAAACGTGCCTCAGTTTCAGAGCTGGAAAAATATCCAGTACTCCAGATGGAAAGCAAATTGAAAAACATTCTTTGTTTATATTTATTTATTCAAGCTCGTGGTGTCCTTGGTTGCCCAGAGGAGCTACTGAGAGTAGTTTCTACTGTGCTAGTGGTTAGACTTAGGTTACACACACTTTCAGAAATTCAGCTGTCTGCCACTAATGAATTGTTCAGCGTAGCTTGAGGGTAATGACGCGATTAGCCAAAGTAGGCCAAATCCGTCCCAGGTGAAACTCTATTGATGTCAATGGTTTTATTCTCAGTGATGTGCTTGTTCCAGTGTTTGTGCAGACAATATATATAAAGAAGAGTCATGCAAAAGGACTTACATGGATTTCACTTGTATATTCTGATATTAATCCTACAATACAGTGAACGCAACATTTGCATTGACAACAGCAGTGCATTTCTGTGGATCAACTCACAGGTTCAGTGCATTAATAAACTATATTTTTAACAGTGTCCTTTACAATTCTACCCACAAGCATATAAACTAACAGTTCCTTTCCTTGACTACATGGTAATTTTTTTATTTTGCAAAAGTAAAAAGAAATGTGAAAGTCTCTGTTATCCCTGTCTGGTGGATCTGCTTCAGAGGAGCCCACAGCTAGAGCATGGCAGGCAAAAAGAAAGGCGAATTTTGTCTTTACTTTCCTCCTGAATAGTGCACTGTGTAAAAGAAAACAATAGGCTTTCCCTACCCAAAAGTCTTTTAAAGTCTGTTCCATCAATTATTTAAAGATATCTTCTACTGCAATGAAGTAACCAGAGCTTCATAACTGATACCCTAACAGATAAGAAAGGAAGTACAGATCAAAACTGAAAGCACAAATCAACCATTTCACTCAGGTCATGGAAGAAGTCTCTGTCAGAGCTCCCAAACCATTCTGATTCAGTTACTCAATTATTTTTTCTGGACTTTGCTGGAAAATTGTGTCACTGTCCTCCTGGTAGAAAGCAAAGCCTTAATATGGATCTCCCTAGCCAGAAAAGTTCTCCAAAATGCATGGAGCATTTGCCTGCATTAGCATGGGAGACATCAACATCTGAGACTGTGACAGAATCCAAGCAAATCATGTTCCTGGTCAGGATGTTGTCCAGAAACCACCAGCCCTGGTTTGGTGCCTTAAATAGAGAGACATCCTTCCTCTCATTACTTTCTAAACAATGACAGTAATGAGGGAAAATTTATTCCTAGTGGGGTATTCCATTTGATACTAATCTGAAAAGTATAACCTACAGACTTTTATTATCCTTGAAAAAAACAGTGCTTTTGTAACAGATCTACTTAAGTGTGACCTCTTAAATATCTCCGTTAGTGGGTTGTAGCAACAGTTCCCCAGCTGTGCTGTTATTCATCAGTAACCATAGAAATTAAAGTGTTGCCAAGTATGTGCTCTTTGTTTTTTTCAAAGGGCTGAAAGATGATGCAGTGATGTCTTTGCCCCTCCTGACTTAATTCTGAACTCACCCACTGGCAGACCTGATAGAGAGAGGTGAAGATGAAACTTGCTGTCATTGGAAAGCTCCGTCACCAGCAAGTTCAGTCAACAACACTGCTGCAATTGGTCTGGTGCTGTATTTACAAATAGCCTGTAGCTAGAAACAGGATGTGGTGGAAAGTCATATCCTGTTATTCAGTAATTGCAGCCTTTAATGAAAAACTATTTTTGTTTGTTTGTGTATTTGTCTTGAGATTGAACTGAAGTGCTGGCATTTTTAACAAAATTACTTGTTTTGGAAAGAAAAAAAAGCTGTATAAAATCTCTTCTAAAGGGATGCCTTCAAGCTAATCATTGGCTCACATGGATCTGTGAGATTTTGTGGGCAATTCTGTTATTAGGATAGGATTCTTTGACTCTGGATTGGCACCCAGGCTTTTTCAGCAGTCAGTAGAGTGGCACACTTCCGATGCACAGCACTAACCATGTGTCAAGATGGGATGAAACCTTTCTCCCCAGTGCTAGAGGGAGACAGTGAGCCGAGACCAGTCCCCTAACATTTAGGCAGCTACAGTTAGGTGAGACAATTACTCATAGTGGTTTACTGCCCATTTAGTGGGCAATTTAAGGATTAAGAAACCTTGGTATTTAGCTTTGTATTACACTGGTTGCTTTTCTGCCACAAAATGTATTGGCCATAAATAGCCAGCTATCCATGGACAATGCTTCACCCAATGTGCTTTTGCTTTTTGTTGGGTGTGCAACATCTCTCCTACAGAAAAAAGAGACTTCCCATTTGCCCAGGAGAACTTAGAGAACATCTACAACATGGGGAAGTGTGGTGCAGAGATTTCTGTGGGGCTTTTCAAGAGGGAAATCACACAGGAGGACTTCCTAGCTTGCCTTGATAAACAGTTCACACCAGACTTGGGTGTCTGTGAGTACTTCTGTCTTGGGATGAGCATGGGAGGAAGTAGCTTGGGTACCTCTACAACCAGAGTCAAAGTAACACCACCCTGGACTTGTTTATCAAAGTTAAACAAAAAGAAAAGATTTAGCGAAAATATACAGTTTCGCTCTGTAACCCTTTGAGGGTTCACTACTGCCCAGTTTGATATCTTCTTCACAGGTATTTTGCCTAGGGGGAAAAAAATGTGATTCTAAATTTTGACTTGTAATTATCAGATATTACATGCTGATGTGTACCAAAAATGTTGGCTGAAATGGTTAGCGTCTGAAAAAAAGAACCACACTTCATATTGGTTAAAATAAGGAAATCAGTATGAATACCATAATTAAAAAGTCTATATTTAGCTCCACTATTTCTGTTTCAATTATAAAACATTTCTTGTTAAATATACACCATCATCTCCAATACTCCACTAGACATTGCTTGCCCCATAATTCATCTCTATTTTTAGTTTGCTCACAGATAAGGGAATGGCAAAGGACAGCAAGTAAATGATTCAGGATGGTGCTTTTACAGGACTTTCACAGTTGCTGCTCTAGGAATTTCTCTGGAAGCAATCCAGACCTGGCCCAATTCCTGGTACATGTCTGATCTTAAGCAACCCTTTCCCTGCTTTTGGGAAGGGTAGAAGGAAAGGGTGCATGAATCCTTGGTAGAGCAGAAGCAGCAGATTTTCTCAGATGGCACCTTACATTAAATGCTGCTTTGTGACCATGAAGGGGAGAGTGAAAAGGGTCACAGCTTGAGAGAGACAGATGTTTAATTTAAATGCCAAGACTGGATGTTATAAAGGGTATTAGGCTGTTGGAATACTTTATCCCAACTATTTGGATTTTCATGAAAGATTTGCAAGTCCCTAATTGCACATCAGAAACAAAAGTGTTTCCATCTCTTATAGAATCTAAACTTCTTTCCAGAATCCCTTCAAAATGCTCAGCATATGTTGCAAGTGGCCTGCAGTCTGCCACAGAGGATTTCAAATTTACCTGTAGCCGGGACTCAGGAGGTAAAACAGGGAGGGAAAACAGAAACAAGATTCAGTCCAAGTTGTGGTAAATAGCTGTGAGGTGAAAAACATTTTTTGGTATTTTATCTCTGTAAGCAGAAAAACCAAATTTTTAGAAGTTTGTAGAAAGAGAAATCAAATTGATGGAATGTCTGGATGGACAGTGGAGATGTGGGCCCGGGCTGTCAGCTTACACTCAGGTTTATGCCAAGGTGTGAAGTCATTCAGGTCTCAGCAACATAATTCAACACTATTAAGGCAATGTCTTTGCTTCACCACACTGTCACGTGCATGCTGTTTTTCCAAGGTCAGGGAAGTTAGACTCATCAAACTTGAACTTAGCCAGCATCAATTTGGCTAAACCAGATATGGCTCAGTTGCCTGGTATAGCTAGATGGGCTCTCACTGGATGAAATTAGAAAAGGAAAATGTAAACTGGAATATAATTTCTATCACTAAAATGAAGTGGGATGTGAAGCAGTCCCATAAGGGAAGAGGCTGATTCTTGCGTCCAAAGCCTTTCAAATCTGGACCACACAAAATCCTAAGTACTTCTCCCAGGAGCAATCATCCACTGGTGTGAAGATGGAATAGATGAGGTAATATAAGATACATATCAAACCCCTCTTTGAGCTACAGGGAGGGAGGTATATATCCCCAGAACAGAGAAAAAGGCAGGCAAAGAGGTTAAAAGCTCACTCAAAAAAAGTCAGCTATAATTGACTAGTAATCTAAATTCATAAGTGTTATGTGTAAAACTTTCATTCAGCTGCTGTTAATCATGGAAACAGCTAAGTTTTACTGGTAGCTCACTTTCTTTATAAAGTGTTCCACGTGCACATCCATACTTGCCTCACCACAACAGCCCAAGGCAAATCCCTACCAGGAGTTTTCTTAGGCTGTGGGGATAGTTGGAAACCCTCAAACAAAGAAAAAAAAAAAGAGAAAATCAGACCACTTTTCTCATTTCCTACCCTAATTTGTATTCATTAGGATATGACCTAAAAGGTTAGTGTTGGCTCAATCCTATCTACCTCCAACTATTCTTTAAAAGTCATCTCTGAGTTGAGTCTCTGAAAGAGTGAGTGTCTGTGCTCAGGACAGAAGTCCAGATGATACTTCTTAACAGGTTGATAGCACATCCCAGTGGCCCCAGTGTGACTCCCAAAAAAAGAGCTCTGGTGCTCAGCAGCTCCTGGTGCCTGTCTGTGGCACTGGGCACATTTCACCCACCACTTTGTGTTGCCAGCCCAACCCACATGATCTCCAGCCCTGTCGTAGACACAGAGGGATTTAACTAACATGGTGATGCCTTCACAGACGAGATGCCCCAAGGCTAGACATCAGCCCCTAAGAGACAGGCAATGCCACGCTTCTCTCTTTGCTATGGTCAAAATTTGATAAATTTATTAGGAAGTCTGTGAATTCATCCTTAATTTAATACTGTATTAAACATGGGCTTAAATCTCCTCTTAGAGCTAGAGACAGCATTGTCATATAGCCAAACTCAGTCCTAAACATTAAACTACTTAACTGTACTGGACAATGTATACAGAAGTTGTCTAGGAGGTATTAGACAAATGTTACTGTCTGCGTTTATATGAAAGTAACAGCACTTCCTTCATGCATGTAAGAATAGTTTGAAACTTACAATACAGAATAAAAATTATACAAGTGTGACTTGTTTTTAATTAAATATTTATATCAGAAGGTTATCCAATTTGATTAGAAGGATTTTAGAAAGTAGAATTGGCTTTAAATAACTGCACATCAAACAGCTACTCTCTTTAAAAAAAGTAATGAATAAAATATAAAGCCCTGTACACCACTATGTCAGATACAGGCCAGGTTAATGAAAATGGTTCAGTGTTTCTGTGATAGACAATATTTAAACATAGCACTATATTTAAAATAAATTGAAAACTAAGAGAAGTTTGACACTGTAAGACATCATTTGAAGAGAAATATTTTTGCAGCAGCATACCTCTTAAAATAGCAATCAAATGAGAAGAGTCTTCTAGGAAATATCAAAGACCTTTTTAATAAAAGCAACTAACAAAAAAAAAAAAAAAAAAAAAGGAACAAGGGAAAACAAAACTGACCACAATCTTTGACTGAATGCTGAATTTGCACTTGCAAAGACATTTGTTTTGCAAAGTATAAAATTTTTTCTAGTCTGTTCTGAACTCCCTGTGCCTAGCACATTGTTTTATCAGTGTTCAAATAGCATCAGATTTTGCTGATCCCTTGGAAGATAATTGTTTTGTAGAGCTTGTCCAAGTTCACACACCC
Source organism: Megaceryle maxima (assembly GCA_024605025.1). Classification (NCBI taxonomy): domain Eukaryota; kingdom Metazoa; phylum Chordata; class Aves; order Coraciiformes; family Cerylidae; genus Megaceryle; species Megaceryle maxima. Next base: position 118,486 of record JANHGN010021881.1, on the reverse strand, counting down.
AATGATGTCTAGTAGTCTCCTTCTCCTCCTAGGACAGACTGATTTTTCATCTGTTGCAGCAAATTCCTGAAAACATACAGTGAACTGGAAATCATTCTAGCTCTGCTTCTTCTCGGAATGACACGTACTGACTGGCTACACTAAGAAGAACTGAAAATATATAACCTCATTTTATGATAGTTTGTCTCAAATGGCTTTGGAACAATTGCCTAATTATTTTTATTCTCCTCAAATTGATACCATGCATTTATTCCATCTCAGTGTGAAATCTGAGCAATATAATGAATCATGGAAGCCCAGGCATTTCACATACAGACTTACTAAGAGGCTGGAGAAAAAGATCATGAAAAACAACAGAGAAGCATCCACAGACTTCAATGTACTTTGGGTCAGACCTTGAAAAATACTGACTTTTCTCTTTTCCAATGACCAACAAGTTAAAATGCAAGTAATTGGGTTTACATCTAACTTATGTTCACTTCTGAACACAGAACAAAATCATTTGCTATACTGAGTAAAATTTCCACTGCTTTAGAAAGTGAATTTCTTCACCAATAAATGCATTCAGATTAGTGGATCATCTGATTTTCAAATAATGACATGGATGAACAGGCAACCAGCTCAATCAACACAAATTCTTCTGAGATGTCTCTGCACTGCATCTTTCCACAGTGTATCTTTACTAGTCTGGAAAAGACACTGCTGCTTCTGGTCCTACATTAACTCCATATATTGGTATGGAAGTACTGCTAGGTTTATAATGGTTTATAAATGGTTCATAACTCTCTTATGGGTTGGTACTCTACAATAGTCCAAGTGTGAGCTAGCCAGTCCACGTACAGGTTGATTTGGGTTTTTTTAATCTGAATGCTCTAGGACTTCATTACCCTCCAGCTGGATATCTGGTTGCAACTGAAATAGAATATTTCCTTGTCTGAAGTTTGACATTGTTGTCATCTTTCCCCTAAAGAACTAAAACATAGAGTATTCATCAAAGCATAGCAATGATTGTGTTATCCAAAATCAGATCACAAACAACACATTTTTAAGTGCTCATGTCAGGCTACCAACATCAAACACTTGACATGTTTGACATAACTAGGTTTTGAAAGACACCAAATGAAAACCAAATGTTTCCAATGTCTCTATTGAAAGCACAACATCTCTTTAAACATCTTCACTTAAGGACTATTCTCCATATGCAGAGGAGAGAAAAGTGGTTTATAATTTGTTCACAAAATATGGTCAAGTCTCTAAACATTAAGGCTGGTGCCATTTTGTTATACTCTGAACAGATGATTTGGACTCGCCTAGACAAAAAAGGCTATCCTGCTTCAACTGTGCCTGGTAATGGTATAAACACAGTTGTGCTTACACTCATATGCTTACACTTCTATAGCTGATTTTGGCCAGGGAAGGAATTACACTGGTAAAAAACTCTTTATTAATATACACTCATAACTGTGTCCAAAACAGCATTATGCCAGCAGATATATATATACACTGGAAAAATAATAACACTCTTAAACAATCCCAGCTACATATAAGCTATATGTATGTGCTATATAAGCACTGCCTGACTCCTCAGATAGCTTTTTATCCCTCTTTTGAAGACTCACTTTTAGGATGAAACAAAAAAGTGGATTACACTCTATCTTTCCTGCAAAAAACATAGTGTATGGTCCATTTAATGTCTTGAAATAACATTAAGTGAACCAAAAAACCTGATAGTTGATTTTGGCATGTAACATTCACAAATCAGCTTTCCATTACATCAAATCCTCCATTATTTTTAGTAATGAAATTGATGGTGCAGTGTAAGTAAAATACTCTCTTAGTATCACTGAGTATTTCAAATACTCAAATTCAAGGCAGGAGCTGGTATGTTATGCTATGTATGTTGTGTATATAAACTGAGGTAAGTCTCAATAAAATATCAACCATGAAGAGACTTGACAGAGGACTTTGGATGTGTCAGCAGCTCTTCTGCAGGACAGATGCCATCAGGTGTATGTCCAGGAGAATTCCCAGGGGTAGATAAGTCAGAAAGGTCCATCTCACTCTTCCTTGCTTGCTCCATCCTCAGAAGTATCTTTGCATATGAAGATGGTTCCATAATTATTTTTTACTGGAAGTAAGAACTATTTAAAACTGTAAAAAAAATTTGAGTGCACACATATAGTTTAAACCTTCAGTTACCATTGTTTGGAGGGTTATTTTCTAGAGTACTTTTGGCAAATTAGGAAATTCCTGCCACAGCTGTGAGTACTTCTATTTGAACATCTGAAATTCCACAGCTATCAGCACATTAGCTGGAGCCTTGGTGACTCATAAATCTTTCTTAGCATCTATTTCATGAGGTCTAGTTCAAGCATTAGATGGAAATTACATTTTGCAGAGACCATATTTGAACAACATTACTTAAAGAGAAGCAAATGGATTTTCACTTTAATGGTAGCACAGGTAGATATCAGCAAGTGTTCAGAAAAGCAAAGATCTAGTTTGAGCTAGACAGCAGGTGTTTAATTAAAACAAAAAGTATTAAAAAAAAAGAGACATTTTAATGATTAGTAACAACATGAAACATCAGGGATATCTGAAGATCTGAGACAAGAGCACATTGTCTAAAATGAAAACATGAAGGCAGTCTCAGTCCTGACACAGCACCTACCTTGCCAATAGCTGGTGGCACCCCAAGAATGCTGTTACAATTGCCATTTCTTCAGTCTTACTTTCAACACACCCTGCAGCCAGTGAAAGGGCTGCTTGCAGTATTCTGAAGCTATCAAGTTCTATCTAAACCTCCAAAAGAGCTTTCTAAACATCCATCCTGGGCTGACCTCTGATCAGGTAATGGAATACCTAGTTAAGAAACAAAAAACTTGTTTCAACGATGTTCCTGATGGTTTTCATGTGGTTGCCACCCAGGTATCCATTTTCCCTGATCATTAAAATGCTTGAAATTTCACAAACTTTAGAGAATCTAGATCAGATCTTTTGCTTTCTATTCTATCATTTGCCTATGAATCGCTTGCCACATTCCTGAAAATTTATGTGTTTGATCCCCTTTCTTAGGATCCAGGATAACTTTTGCCTAGAATTAGGCCCCAGTTTAGCCCAGCACTTTTCTCACAAAACACCTTAAACAAAGATGCAGACCCCTCTCACTGCCAAATATCCACACAATCATGGCACTTGTCCAGATAAGGGAGCCAGGTTTCTGTTGCCTACACACTGGGCACAGTGCCTTACCAATGATAACAGAGACTTTTCACCACTTTCCTCCACAACCCAGTTATTATTCAACAACTTATGCACAGTGAAATTATCAATCAAGAAACCTTAAGAGCACCCAAGTCAGTCAATCCACCAGCAGCCACATGGTTTGAATCCTTTCCTGACAGACTGGTGAACGCTTAGCATGCACTTGGTCTTCTGCAGAAAGTACCAAAGACTGAGTGGGGCTACATATGGGAGAGGCTTCATTGATTTATGTGAGAACATACAGATATCAGAAAAAGCATCTGGGCCAGACTAGACAGTGGAAGAATTTTCATCCATGGAGTGCCTTAATCACTGTTTTGTCAAAGACTAAAGAGAGCTTTCACCTCCTCTCCCAAGCTTTGCTTCAGGCAGAACTGGAACATGTCCTGAGCGCATGGCATGCCCCAGAAGACAGGGATGTTACAAGGAAGACTGACAAAACACATGGAGCCCAGCAACCCTGAGAGGACTTAGATACTGTTCTGCTATCCAAATTTTGAAAGGAATCCTTATGTCCAACAGCAGAAATGTAGACATCTAGAAATCTGCACTGATGGGCGATTCAGTTTCTTTGAAAGGTATGAAAACTTTCCAAGGATTTATATTTTGGTTTTAAGTACCTTAAGCTGCTTAACAGACCTCGGCCTTTCCTATTTATCTCTGACACTGATGTTATTCACAGAATGTGTAACTTTACAGAGCAAGTGACATAATAGTCTACCAGATCCAGTCAATAAAAATCCAAACAGAGCTGCAAAATGCAAAAGCCTTTCTTTTTAAGCCTTAAACAGGAATTTTGTGTTGTTAAATGGACTACCTGTAGTGCAGAGAATTGCTTTGGGGCAGGTGGAAACAGAGTCCAGAACTCCTGAATGTATTCAAAGCAAAAAATTTCCAGACAATGACAAGTTTTTCAGGATTAATAACACAGGTGATGTAGTGCAAGTAGGTAGCCTTCAGAGGTACAAATCCTCCAGTCCTTTTTCCTGAAAGTCAGCTCTGGAGCTTTTATTGACTGTGTGACTATGCTTTCCAGTGAATTTCCAGGCAGATGCTGATGTCAACACATTATGTTTTTCAGAATCGGCAATATAAAGTCTGACATGTGACATAGGCTGCTTGGCTACAAAATGGTGTCTCTTTGATGTCTCCATTTTCACCTGTAACTTATGTACTCTGTCAACACCAGTCCCATACACTCTAGCACTGACAGTGAAGCACAGTCCAGCACATCGGTTACATCAGAAGATAATGAATATCCTTCTCTCATATATTAAAGATATTTGCAACATGTCTATTGAGCAAGGTTCTTCGTGGAAATGCCAGCAAAGGTTTTGGCAGTTGTAGTGTTTGTTTCTTATCCATTAATGCAGTGGGCAGAGCACTCAGCCTGTGAAACACCTATTTCCAATTGTTTTCTTAGCTACACTTGTCTCAGGAATGGGATCTAAACATTGAACTCTTAGAGGATGACTTCACACACTTTTCCAGAGAGCCATCTTTCCCTGGATTCACTAGGCCAAGAGATAATCCTTCTTTTCTCAGTTAAGGAATTCCTTTGCAAGAGTAGACTTTTTAAATATCCTGTTTAAATATATCATTCAATGGCTAATGGATATTATATAAATGGGATGCACAGTTCCTAAATGCAGTAAAATTTGAAAAGTTTGGTCACATCTCTCAGGAAAAGGACCCAACAGATAGATTAGAGTGTTGATTTCATTACTTCTTCTTTCCCATTCATTTTGCCTTGGGCAAGCCTTAGAAGTGTGGTCAAAACTTACTACAGTGCCATTCTGTCTTTAGAGAGTCACAATCATATTTCACTTCACTTGTAACTTGCCCATGTCATAATTAGCATAGGGACACACCCCACAGCATGCTCTCATTGTTTTATAAAACTGGTTTAAAATAATAAAACCAACAACACAAAAAAAAAGCACAACTCAGTTATTTGGCTTCCATCTTCTTTCTTGGAGAATATTTCAGAGTCTGAAGAATTTCAGTATTAAGCAATAATATTCAGCTTATAGTTACACAGAGTTCATCCTCCTTACTCATGCCCCTTGGGCTATCATTCCCCTTGCTGTTTTCATCTTTAAATAAATACCTTTAGCAGGTTTTCTGTTCTCTCTTAGTCATCATTTGGCCAAAGTCAATAACTCGATTCTTTTTTTTTTTTTTTTTTTGAACTGTCTATATATAATTTGTTGAACTAACCCTTTGACTCCTCTTTCAATACTATTACTCTTCAAATTCAACATACACTTCTTTATTGATGCTGCAATTAAATTATTTATCACCTATTTGAGCTTTACATATGAAACATTAAAACACTGGACTCTGGAACCATTTAATACTAATGACTGAGTTTTATTTCTTGATCTCTGTTAAAATCTCTTAATTGACACTAAGATTTCAAAACATCTTTCTCCAGCTGTATATCTCAGGCCAAAGCAAATCCAATGAGGAACATAATTTAACCTTTTTCCAGATTTAATCATATTTATTCATACTGAAACTACTTCAGTCATTTTACTACTACACTCATCTGGGCTTTTTCCAAATCTTTGGAAGGGTGCTTCTAGAAAATACCTCCTTCCTCTTAGCCAAGTTAATTCTTTTTGTGGCATCTTTTTCCTCTTCATTTTTTTTTTCCAGAAGAATTCAGAAAACTAAAAGGTTTTAAGCAAGTAATACTCAAATAGAAGCTAAGCAAGATGTCTTCTCCATCCTCTGTAGAATTTGGCAACTGCTTTGACTTCGGTTTTCTTTAGTTTCCATTAGCATAATAAATAATGGGGTTTAGTAAAGCTGGGCCTAGCACCAATTCTTGCAATACTCCCTATGTTCATCTTCCCTTCCAAATTGGTATATTGCCATTATCATTAACCTTGATTTATGGTCCCTCATTTGCTTGCCAGCCTACTTGAAAGTGTAGTTATCCAAGTCATTTTTAATTCATTTATGAAATAAGACACCATGCCATGCTATTATAAAGTCCAGATTCAGCAAATATTCTGAATTCCTATTGTATATTAATCCCGCCACTCTATTTTACCAGAGATGTCATTTTGAGGAGAACACAAAGCCTAAAGAGTGCTAAGAACCAGCATTCCCAGCACAGCAAGAATATGGGAAATAGGTTTGACAGGTTGAAGAGATGACTCTAGATTTCAGGAATACTCATATGCCTTTTATGTACAGCAATACAGACGTTCTGTTTTATCATTATGCCAAGGAGCCAGCATGAAATTCCCTTTATTCATTTTCCTCAAGAATTCATAAGCTGGGTTCCATTCATCTGCATTATTAGAAACACAGTTCATTTCTGTCAGTATTTGTCTTCTAAATACCTTCAGGAAAGCTAGCATTGGGAGGGGGAATTAGTTTAGCATGATTATCTTTGATTTATTCAATACAGTCCCATGGTACTCTAAGGACTGGGTCTTTCTCTTTTTCTAAAGTTTCTTTTAAAAGAATGTTTGTTCTCAAAAGGCTTACTCTGTAATAGTGAAAGAGGTGGCTAAGCTTTGAACAGAAGATTCATCTCTGCTTGATTTCTTTCCACCTTGGTCTTTACTGATAAGAGGAGGGGAGACAACTGAAAATCTGATTCATACATGCAAGAACTCTGAATCTAAAGAAAAGTCTCCTCTCTGCAGTGGGGTAAACGACCCATCACTCCACAGAAGAGCATCTAAAGGGAAAAGCAATGCAGAAATTATTTCCATCGGTGGGACAAAGGAGTTATAGAAAAGTGCTTTTTTCCCTAAACCAGTAAGAAGGAGGACATTTTCTCCAACTTTTAGGAAGGAAAATGAACTAGTGTCTGCTTTTGTGTTTTACTGATATGAAGAACAAGAAACAGAGTTCTAAATACATTAACACAACCTTGGTGATGTGCAGCACTACAGTAAAACTCAGATAGAAGCCTGCTAGTCCCCTAGCAACAATTGCACTTAGAAATCTCTTGTAATTTCTTAAAAATATAAAAAACTATAAATAAGGATAAGAATAAATTATCAAGCAAAGCTTTCTATTTAATGGTGTTCTTCATGCCTCCTTCCCTCAGTCCCTATGAACTTTGTTGCACAGGCTAGGCACACTGTCAGTCTTTTAGATAGTGTTAAATACAGTAATTATCTTCCTTGGGAGGAAAATAGTTATCAACAAAGGTTAGGAGCGGAGAGTTACTGCATTTTCTAACTCTTCTTCTGCAGAATAAACCCACGCCAGTGGCAAGCTGTAAAGAATAGTAACTGTCTCAGTTGCTAATCCTTAGTTGTCATCTCACTCCAGGGCAACTCAAGCACAATTATCAGACATACTTTGATCTAACAAACTGATACTTCTGCTGTGACCTTATACCTTATGCTTACATCTGTCTGTGCAACAAGATAACATGTAGTATAGAAGACTTAGGCAGGCAAAATAAATCCTTATAAAGCAACCAAAAATATTATGCAAGGACCTAAGTTGGAAAGGGAAAAGGTACATGAGAGAAGAAAATTCATTAGGAATTCAAGAAAGGGTTGAGGATTAGCTGAAATTGGTAGAAGAAACCACTTTATATGGCACATTTAGGCCTGGGGCAATGAGTGGTGGGAGGCTATCTTGGTTGATTGTGAAGTATCAAGAGGAAGTTAGGGTAGCTGTGAGAGATGGGTTACAATATAGGCATTTCAGGACATTTAATTCTCTTTGTTCTCTTTTTTTTTTTTTAGAATTCTAGATTTGAATAAAGAGGGAGACAAAAAGAAAGAGAGGGAGGGGAGGAGGAGGAGAGGGAGAAAATGAGACACCCATCCTTTCAGCTGTTTGTCCACCAGTTTTATCTGCCAACAACCCTCCATTTTGATCCCTGACTTTTCATTCCATTCTCCATTTGCTTGCCCACCACAGTTTCAGCACAAATTTTAGAATACTAGTGGACCTATTTGTCTGAAACAACTGTGCTCTTTCTTCTTTGTTTTCATGCGTTTAACAGCTGCTTTCCAGAAGCTGAGAAAATTTAGGCCTGATAGATGTTAATTATTACACTGCTCTCTTACTCCCACCTCCATATGTACACCCTGATTCTGCTCTCCCTTATCCTAAACACATCACAGAAACTACACTACACAGATAGAGATACAGTAAAAATGTTTCTCTACACAGACGCCCTTATTCAGTATTGCTCAATAATATCTGGGGCAAACTTGACTTCAGTGGGAATTGGTCCATATAATGTTTGAGCGGAGATTTCAGGGCATGACCTGCAAAGTGCAGAACTGGCATGGAAATTTGATTTAGCAGATCGAGGTAGTAAAGCTTTGCCAGTAGGCTGTTGTGGGAATACACTTTTGCCTGTGCTTAGGATATATCAGAAGATCAGAACCTACATTTATATATCATCTTAAGCTTCTAAAGCTTTTTATGACATTTCAGGTTTGATAAAAAAGTGGGTTTTATTGTTTTAGTATTAGTTTAAGTGTTACCTAATCTATAGACCTAATAACAGACTTAAGATATCCTATAGGTGGAGTTGGTAGCACTGCCTACTATTAAACTTTCTTAATACTTCCACTTACAAGACTCTATTCAACAGCCAGACGCGTACCATTTGGGCTGAAATTTTACATTGTGATTAGAAAAAACTTAGCCTTAGGCTGAATTTTACTGGCAAGTATGAGCCAAAATTGTGCAACTGTTCAGCTTTTTCCAAAAACAAAACTGGGGAAGTCAAACATTTTTGCAATCTTCAGAGTATACAGACATTTTCTTGGAGAAGCTAGAAGCTGACGCTACCACACAGATTGGAAACACAACGAAAATAATGTGTTCTCATGGGGAGAAAGTTTTCACTGTTTTTCCACCAAACCTAGACAAAGTTTTACAAGATAAACTTCCAGGTTAAATGGGCTCAACAGATACACTTTTGGTTAAAAGCTGAACAGCACCAATTCTGTCCTCACTGAACATCCTTAAGTTTCTCACATTGCCTGTGGTGCTGGGCTTTCAGAATGAGAATGAAGGTATCTGTCTCTTCCAGATTGTCTCCTTTTTGGGGCACAGACATTTCAGTACAGAAACTGTGTGATGCAAGTGCAGGTGAAACTTGAACTTGGATGTGATGAAGCAGAGGGGAGAATTGGTCTACTAAGAATGGGAGAGGGAACAAAGATCAGTGAAGGGAATGATGTTCTGAAAACGAGTGAAGAAAGATTTAAACCTTTGCTGGAAGATGGGAAGTGGGGCTGGCCAACTACATGGAAAAAGAAGCCCAAGAGAATCAGTGCAGTCATAGGAACATGCTGGAGAAGGCGAGACACAAAGTGACAACTTGGGAGTCATAACATACTTTTTTAGCCTGTAATGGATACCCAGCTTCCTAAGTCTCATCATTTGCTGTTGCCAGATAGTAGCTGTGAAACTCATTGGTGATCTATGAGCATTTTTCTCCTTCACAGCTGGTCTCTATAAATTATGTCAATTTACTTTTGCTATAAATTATTTAAATGCTTGACAGCACTCTGCTGAGTTCAGCAATGACACCTATCTCTATTTCTTTTGCAAGAAAAGAAACAGGAAATCAGGCCCAGTCAGAAATGGGTACTGTAGTTTCAGATGGCACTGCACTCTATGCCAAGAAGTTGATCATTGTTCCTCTGGTGTATATAACTGTCCTGATGGATGCCTAAAAATGTCTCCTCCATATCAGTTTGAATTCTGGTGAGTTCTTTCTGAAAGATGCTCAGATCTGACTGACATTTCACTAAACCAGACAAAGAACATTCTCAGAATCTGGTCACCTAACTCATAACAACAGTAATCTCCATCTAGGACGTGGCCTAAAACACAATGAATAATGAAAGAATTTTAATAGTACTTAGACCAAAACTCAGAAGTCAGTGGAAAAAAGAATAAATAGGCCTCTCTTAATTCATTTAGTACCACAATGTTGTGGTGGGCCTGTGGAAAATGCTGCATGATATCAATGGAAGAAAAATGATGGTGCTCAAAGAATTATTTTCTAAGATTTCAGCACCTTATTTTGGTATCTAAATTTGCCTGTGATATTTTAAGAGATTCTGCATATTCTGAAACATATAATTCCCTAAAATATGAATTATTTGTTGTGCATTATTTTTTACATCACACCAGATTTCCTAATCTCTCCTGGTATAAGAAATTTTATTCTGGGTACCAGAATTTATGCTTCCCAGAGTTCATTTCAGTGTTCAGTTATTTATTTGTGAAACCAAAGTAGAAAATTACAAACCACTCTGCATACTTTTTTTTTTCTGAGTTTGGTATACTAAACCAAAAAACCCAGCAATTTCTGACTTTTTGGCTGGAAAAATCTATGGTGCTCTTTCACCTACAGCTGAGTTTAAGAAGAGTCAGTCACTGTTTTTTCCACTGTTTGGCTTGGCCTCTAACTTTGTACAGTTTTGCTTTGTGTCCACCAGTGCCAGTAAAGCTTTCCTTTTCATTCAGCATCAAACATAGAAAAATCAGCCTCATGGAATTAAAATCTTCCTCTTGTCTACAGTAGAAAGGTTGAAGCCTATTTCAGCTAAAGCAGCTTTTCTTTTGTCTTTGCTCTCCAAGGCTTCATACTGCAGGGCTCAACAGAGAGGTTTCAGTGGCTTGCTAGGGTTCTGATCAAGCACTGTTAGTTTATGGTTTTCTTGGAAAACCCTTTTCATCTCCTTGAAATGGAGGAAATTTGAAAAAAATATCAGAGGAAGAAATTGTCCACAAACTTAAGAGCCTGCAGACTGCTTATTAAGGCAGTATTACACATCTGAGGAACAGTGGTTTTGCAGCAAGGCTGTAGGCTGGACAGAGGTGATTTGGATTCAGTCCTTGGTTTAAACAGTGTAGATTCGAGCAAGTCACCAAGAGATATAGCCTGTGAAAACCTTAGACCACGAAGAGAGGATTTGGGCAGAATAAAGGTACCAATGCCCAAATGTGTCAGGTTAGATGCTGTCTGCTATATGCCCATCGGGTTACAGGAACAAACCATCACCCTGTTTGTGCCCAAAGAGGTGCAAGCAGCTAATTAAGAGAGATTCTTAATCTCAAAAAAAAAAAATCTAATCCTGAAAAAGACAGAATCCTGTTTGTATATGTAGTACAATTTTTCTTCCTGTTTTCTATCTGAAGAATTTTCAGTGCAAATTTTAGCTTCTGCTGGAACAGACCAAAACCCAGGTTTCCCTACTCCACACTAGCTACAAGTTGCATACCCCTTCTGGCTTTGTTCCTTGATGGACCTTGTATTCCTTTTGTCACAGTGGAGAGGGAGTGCTCCAGTTCTTTACAGCACTGCACAGGAGGATAGGGCACTTGTATCTAGTATGAACAACATGGTTGAAAGCCCTATATTCAGTGACTGTCTGGACCAGCTCTTTCCCTGGTAAATGCTTAAAACACAAGACTGTTGTGTAAAACAAAGGTGCTGCTTTCATCTTCAGGAGTCCTATTTTTAAAGAAAAGCATAAGCATTATTCTTTCAAAAAACAGATGTAAATGTCTAACCACAGAAGACCCTAGGCTCTAAAATGGATGGATACACCATTCTGTAGGCTTGAATCCAGAAGCTATGCTCTGGAGAGGGATAGTATTCATAGCATATAAAACCCCCATTCTTAGTTTTTCCTTTTGGTTAGCATTAATCTTCTCCTTGCTTAATACATGTATTATGTATTTTCCAAGATGTCTAATTTCCACCTCCTCTCCCACTGTTCAAAGGGTGCCTATGTACTTCATACATACGTAGTATTTGCACTCAGATGGTCAATGAGCTAAAAAGGCTGGTGTCTCAAGGCATCAAAGTCCTCTTAGGAAACCAGTTCAGACACCTATGGGATAGTTTCTTATGATTAAATTTCTTGTCTGTCTATGTAACAGAATTTGGTATCTCAGTTTACTTGGCCTATCTGAAACATCCACAGCCCACATATTTACCCTCAAAGCAGAAAAACAAATTATTAGTGTGACAGGTAGAAATAATTTACAGAATCTAAACACTGATTTTTTTTGACACAGAAATGGAGGCATAAAGGCCCTCTGTAGCAGAGTCACAACAAATCACTGGCTGGAGCATTGCCATTTTGCAATTCAGATTAAACTCTTTTCCATCCAACCACTAAAGCCATCCAACATATTTAGCTGAAGTCTGTGCAACTGATTTGCTAATTCAAGTGGATCACTTAGCTCAATCTATAATCATTTCTCCTTAATGTGATTGGGACTACAGAGACAAATACTATTACAATGGATTCATCCACATTTTCCAGTTACTGTCCTAACTCTTACAAGAAATTAAATTTCTATTTCAGATTCCCTCAACCACATCCATTATCCCAGAATCATAGAAATGTCACCTGGAAAGGACCTCTGGACATTATCTTGTCCAGTCTTCCATTGAAAACAGGATGGTCACCAATGCTGGAACAAGCCATCTGTAATTTTATCCAGCTTAGACTTGAAAAAGCCCGAGAATGAGGACTCTACAACTGTGCAACTACCAGTCAGTCTAACCAAAGAAACCACACAAGTTAAGGCTGAGTGGTAGGCAACATCCCAAAGGGAGAACCAGCTCTGCTTGTGTAATCTAGCATTTTGTCTTTGAGAATACTCTGCAGATGCTTATGGGGACTATATTAAAACAGGGAATAATGTAGGCAGATCCTCTTGTAGCAACAAGATAAATTAATGTAATGGAAGTCCTTTTAGGAATATTATTGCACACAAAAATGTAGATACAACCTGAAGCTCAAATTCCCCAAGTCACAGGGGAATATTTTGCTGGGAAAATAATACAAGGACTACATATTATTTGCCTTGTTCTTACTCTCTTGCTTTATAAGGTGTTATTGGCTACTAAAAAATACAGGATACTTGGCTAAAAAGACCTTTGTTCTTTTTACTATCTAGGTTCTTATTATAAAAACCAACAGTTTGACCACTACCCCCAGCCCCATTTGGATCACAATATTTAACTTCATACTATCAAGAAATCTAAATGCTCCAGAGTATGAGATCTTAATCATATGGATCAAGAAAGAAAAGGAGACTTAGACTTTTAAAGGGGCTACATAATTTATGGCTCTCACCAGCTTCAAGCTACTGCCAGTTCACCAGTAAATCATGTCCCTAAGCACCCCATCTGCATGTCTTTTAAATCCCTCCAGAGATGGTGACCCTACCACTTCCCTGGGCAGCCTGTTCCAGTGCTTAACAACCCTTCCAGGGAAGAAATTTTTTTTAATATCCAATAAAAACTTCCCCTTATGCAACTTGACAGTGTTTCCTCTCATTCTATTGCTTATTACTTGGGAAAAGAGACTGATTCCCCATCTCGCTACAACCTCCTTTTGGGTAGTTTTAGAGATCAACAAAGTCTCCCTTGAGCCTCCTTTTCTCCAGGCTAAACAACCCAGTTCTCTCAGCTGCTCCTCCTAAGACTTGATCTCTAGACCCTTCACCAGCTTTGCTACCCTCCTTTAGACATACTCCAACACCTCAATATCTTTCTTATAGTGAGAGGCCCCAGATCTGAAGCCAGTATTCCAGGTGTGGCCTCATCAGTGCCAAGTACAGGGGGACAGTAACTTCCCTAGTCCTGCTGGCCACACTATTTCTGATACAAGCCAGAAAGGTGTTGGCCTTGTTGGCCACCTGGGCACACTGCTGGCTCGTGTGCACGTCACTGTCCACCAACACCCCCAGGTCCCTTTTTGCCAGGCAGCTTTCCAGCCATTCTTCTGCAAGCCTGTAACACTGCAGGGGGTTGTTGTGACCCAAGTGCAGGACCCATCACTTGGCTTTGTTGAACCTCATACCATGCGCCTCAGCCCATCAATCCTTCCACAGATCCCTCTGTAGACCCTCCCTATATTCAAGCAGATCAAACCTCCTGCTTAATGTGGTATTATCTGCAAACTTACTGAGGGTGCCCTCAATCCATTGTCTAGGTCACTGATAGAGATTATTAAACATAATTGGCCCCAGTACTGAGCCCTGAGGAACACTACTCGTTACTGGCCACCAGATGGATTTAACTCCATTCACCACCACTCTTTGGGCCAGCCATGTTTTAATCCAGTGAAGTGTACGCCCATCCAAGCCATGATCAGCCAGTTTCTCCAGAAGAATGCTGTGGGAAAGTGCCAGAAGCTTTACTAAAGTCCAGGTAGACAACATCTACAGCCTTCCCCTTATCCACCAAGCGGGTCATCTAGCCATAGAAGGAGATCAGTTTAGTCAAGCAGGATCCACCTTTCATAAACCCATCCTGACTGGACCTGATTGCCTAGTTGTCCTGTATGTGCCACATGATGGTACTCAGGGTGATCTTCTCTATAAGCTTCCTTGGCACTGAGGTCAGACTGACAGGCCTGTAGTTCCCCAGATCCTCCTTCCAGCCTTTCTTGTAGACGGGCATCACTTTTGCTAATTTTCAGTCAATTGAGACCTCCCTGATTAGCCAGAACTGCTGATAAATGATGTAAAGTGGCTTGGTGAGCACTTCTGCCAGCTCCCTCAATACCCTTGGGTGGATGCTATCTGGTCCCATAGACCTGTGTCTAAGTGAGGTATCAGGTCACTGACCATTTCCTCTTGCTTCTGAAGAGTTTATAGCCATCCAAGGCATCAGTCCAGTTGTACAAATCATCCCACCATTTTTCCATGATGGCAACTGTATCGTAGTTTTCTTGCTGTACAATGACTTCCAGCTCCTCTTGTTTGTTGCGCATGTGGTGTGCGTTGGTGTAGATGTACTTCAGTTGGTCTATTGATCCTGTCATCTTTTTTGGGGGAGAAGGCCTAATTTCTACCTGATCATTTCCAGGTGCTTCTGTGATTTCTAGCCATTGTTATCACATGGCACTTGGTCCTCTGTCTCCACTGGAATGACAGATTTCATGACCTTGCTAGCACACTGTCCCACAAACATTGATGTGTCACCCCCAGGTTCAACTCTAGCAAACCTGATTTTATCCCTTTCCCCCTTCAAGTCCAGTTTAAAGCTCTTTCAATGAGACCTGCCAACCCCTGTGAACAAATCTCTTCCCCTATTTGAGACAGGTGCCCTCTGTCTGTCACCAGCAGGCCTGGCTTGTGTAAACTGATCCATGATCAAGAAAACCAAAAGCCCATCTGTGACAGCAGGCTTGGAGCCAGGTATTGATCCAATGATATGGCCTCCTGTTTCTTCCCTCTATTCCCTGCAGCTGGAGGGATAGAGGAGAACAGTACTTGTGCTCCTGATCTTTTGAACAGTCATCTCAAGGCACTGAAGTCTATCTTCATTGCCCTTGGATTTCTTGTTGTGAGTTCATCACTACCTACCTGAAAGATAGCATAGTATATGCTGATACCTGAAGATGCATAATAATATGAGGGCTGTGCCAGAATAGGAAGTTTTCTTCCAGGCCCCAGGGAGGCAGCAGATTTTCCTAAGAGGTGGATCTGCTCTGTATATCAGGCCTTCTGTTCATTTCAGAAAGGAGTCACCTGTGGCAATGACCTGTCTTTTTTTCCTTTGGAGAAGCAGTTGGTTGTTCTGGATCGTCTTTAAACTCTTAGTGCCTCAGCTTCGCAACTTCAGTAATTACACTGCTTAGACATGTTCCAAGAATATATGCATAATATATTTATATAATAATATATAGTTAAAACACTCATATGTTATGCTAATAG
>JANHGN010021881.1:67199-102420 GCA_024605025.1 Megaceryle maxima | reverse complement strand
TGCATCATCATGCATTTGAGGTACAGATTAAAAAATAATTGCTCAGATCAATTTATATGATACAGAAATATAGAACAAAAATAATTTAACAATATCTCTAGAATGGTGAGACATTAATTATTTCACCTCTTTGACAGGCAAATAACACTATTTCAATACTGAATATACCGACTGTTCATATAAATTGTGAGGACAACAAATTCTAGCAGATTCTTTTGCATCATTTTCATCTTTTCTTATTTTGTCGTATATCCTTTGGTTTCTCTGTCCCTGACTCAGACATGCATCATCTCTATTTCTGGGAAAATATTATTGACATTTTGTCCTTGGGTGTCTGTCACTGATGGGGGGCAGGGTAAGACTATCTAATACATGGAATGTAGGTCATTAAAAGCTGAGGGCACTCGAGATGTTTTTGAACCAGAAAACAGGCTTTACTGGAATGGGAAAATAAGAAATTAGACAGCTTCATGTGATTTCATTTTAGATGGTTCACTGAAACACCACAGCTGCTCCACTGGTAACGTCTTTTCGGGAGACAATGAGCTGAGTGTTCTTACAATGGCTTAGTGCTAATAGACAAACTGAGTAAAATTCATCAATTAAATAGAACTTTTTTTTTTTTTCCTGCAGAAATGATAGGAACTCATCTTTCCTCTCCTCCAGTTCAGCTTGTGTGTGCATGAATGCTGCTAGGTACATGCTAAAGCTTAGACACTACCTCACCACCTCTAGTCCCATCCAAGGCAACCGGTAAAGAGCACTTTGCATTACTGACAAAGGAATTTGGGACAGTTGGAAAGTGCTTCACAAGTTTTTTCCATTCCAGTTCTTCTTTCTGGGCAGTCCTTACCAGAGCCTGCTTGCTCTGGATTTTGGCTGTTCTCTACCCAAAGCTGGCCAGCATAACTTCAGTTATATAACATTTGCCAGACACTCCTCTATTCTTCAGACTGTTCCTTTTCACCACATTACCCCAGATTTCAAGTTTGCCTAATAGCATTTCCTCCCTTACTTGCTTTATCAAATTCTCTGTTTGGGTGTCAATATCTCTGTGGGAATCTCTACATAATATTTACATTTATTTTATATCCCTAACTCTTACTTCTGAATTCCAAAATTAAAGCATAATGCTGATGTCTCCCTGACCACACTTGAATGGGTACCCAAAATAAGCTACAAAGAGAAATCTTCTTATCTCAGCCATCAGCAACTATTTTAGGAAGCTCTCATTTCCCATAGAGTCAGTGGAGAATAAAGCTTTTTCTAGCTTAGGTACAAATACTAGGCATAGTGAATATCCTTAAACAATCTTAGGTATGTGACACAGCAGCCTTAGAAGCATTCATGTAGGAAGCATAATTTCCTTCTAGGAAAGTAGAAACCTCTCTTTTGTGGTTCTGTATTCCAGGTAAATTTTTAAGGAATTAAAAGAAGTGATGACTTGGAAGATATAAATTTACTGTCATTGATCCTTGTTGTTGGTCCCTATGATGTTCAGTTACCTTCTCTTTGCCTTTATCAAGTGATATTAGTGAAGAACCTTCCTCTGTCAGCTGTCACGCCAGCTCAGGTGTTAGTCATAGCCTGGCCACAACCAGGAACCCACATCTCCCAAGTGGTCACTTGTGTCCTGAAGTTAGGCTTGTACATCTGATTTCTAATGATAGCCAGGTGGTTACTGAAGATTTTGAAGACTACTGAACTTAGTGGTTTCCAAACCAATGTTTAGACAAATGGGAGGCACAGGATGTTTAATGTCTGTCTGCTACATTTCAAGTGCAGTCAGCAGAAACCATGCAATGCTCTATCATTATTTAATAGCTCATTTGAGAATAACGGGGTGATTCCCTTTTGAACAGTTGTGGTCCAGAAAACACAAGATTACATAACTTCAATCACCAATGACAACTTAGAAGAGAGTAAGTTAAAAAGGCCATTGGAGGTTTGGAAGTTTCTGATTGCAGAAGCCTAATCTTAAATGAAGCAGCTTAAAACATTATCAAGAAATAAGAGACATTCTTTCAGACTTGCAGACAAATGCAAGTAGCAGGTAATTTCTCAGTAAAAATGCCTACTAGGACTCCTCAAGTTTGATGGCAAATAATGTCCAGGAGCAGCAGCAATGTCAGGGATAAATAACGCGGAAGGATCTCTGCACTGGCAATGAGAAAAATACCTTTAGTCATTTGAAAACACGTGATGTTACTCCACCTGATTTTTAACAATAAAGAGTTAAGAAGAATCAATTTTAAAGTGCAAAGTGAGATCTACATATGTTGTAGTAGATCTAATTATTTTTTATAAGGCCTCAAAGGGAACTGTTACAAAGGGTAGAACAGAATAGGAAGTTATTAAAAGGAGAAAACAAATCTGTATATAAAAATCCCACCTGAAAATAGCATATTCAAGGCCTAAACATTTCAGGTTTTCCTGTAATATCCAAAATATAAGACAAGAGAATGTATTAAACTGACATACAGCCCTAGGGAAAAATATGGATGGATACACTGGTTGAATATAATGTAGCTCCATATATGAGGGAGGCTATCATAGGTTTTTGTGGGTAAGTAATCCACAGAGAAGAAAGGTTTAGAGGTAAAGCAATTAGGAATGACTGCACCAAACTGGAGAGACAAGTTAAATCAGATGTTTCAGTTACTGACATGGCTGTATTTCATGTGTGCTTTATTGCTTGTTTTACTACCAATAAAGATATTAGTAAAAGAACAAATTAAAGCCAATACAGAATGCAAAATAAACATTAATTAAACCCCCCCCCAAAAAAAAAAACAAAAAAAACCAAACCTTTAAATCAAATTCAGCTAAGGTTGAATACTTAAAACTCTCAAGACTTCTATGCCAGTTGTTCAGTTAGAGTCTGAACTGTAACCTTTGAAAATTAACAGACTCCCACAGGAATGCAGAATTTCAAACTGTAGTGCTGTTGCATGTCTTTTTCCACTCATCTACCTGATATAAAACTAGCAGATTAAAGTCAGATTGCATAGGAGTTTGAATTTTAAAAGTCTGGTTATGTTATTAAATGCAGACAATAAGCAGTAGCAAGCACATTGGGAAAATTCTACACTTCAAGCCATGATTTTTCTTTTCACTAACGTTTTTGCAGCTCTGCTCTTTATACAGACTGAGACTCCTCAAGTTCCTTCTGTCCCCCCTGTAATTCTCTAGTGATACAGTCTGCAAATGTGCTAAGTATCAAAGCCCTCAAATACACATACCAGTATTTCAAACCCTTTGAAAAACAAGCCTCTTTCAGCTTTCCCTTGATAAGAGCTAGTGTGACAGACACACCAACTTCTCAGACCTGAATAAGGGCTTTTTGAAGCAAAACCCAGCACACCAAACATTCAAAATGAGACTGTAGCAGACCCATAGTGTCTGAAAATTAGGGCTGAATCAGAGCTGTGACACCTATAGTGGTATTTGTATTATATAAGCAGTATTTGTAATTGACAACATCTTGGTTTAAACAATAAATTAGCCTTCTCTTTGTCTTGTCTCACTATCAGGTGCCCTAGTTAAAAAAAATAATCATCTCCCACAAGACAGAAGAGTTCTGAAAGTGATAAGAGGTTTACAATTAAAACCATTTCATGCCAGTTTTCACCACACTGAATGCTTGCAGTAGATAACTTACAATGGTAGCAGATAACATCTGCTTATGGCTTATGTCATTCCTTGACTGTTTCAGTTTATAGTACACACTCCTCTGAAGAAAACAATCACAGATTTTTAAAGCTTTATTTCTAGAAACTTCCTCTTTCCAATGGCTTAATTTCTAGTAAAACAGAAGTCTAATTTCCACTGGAGAGAAAGGCAGGTGGGATATGCCTGTGACTCTAGAAGAGACAGGTAACAGTCCCTGAAAGGTCTTGCCTGGCCAGTACTGTAGTTGCTCTCTATTTATACGTTTCCTCCATAATAAGGCTGAAAATCCCTGAGAAGAGTTCTCCCTGGCAGCTTGCTCTATCTGTGCTATAGAATGAATACAATCACTGAAGCAGCAAGATTGGACATGGCTCTCATGCTGTTACTAATGAGGTTCCTGGTATAATTTCCATACCCCCTCTAAGCTAACTCTATAAATAACAACCCATGCAGCCTTACATGGCTAAGTCTTGATAAATTTTCTGATGGTGCCAAAATATCCTATTTCTCTGCATGCCAGATGCTTTTAATAAAGTGACGTCCATTTCTTAGAACTGTGTTTGCATTACCCTTATCCCCCTGAGCTGCTTACAGTGATGCTTTGAGTTGGGTCAACTTTTTTCTCTTCTCTTGCACTTTTGCTTCTGTATAAGAAATAGGATCATTATTTTAAGGAGCCACCCACAAAGAAGAAAGGATGTGCATGGACAACCTCTTTCTGAGATCATTTCACATTGATTTAAGACTTTGTTCCATTCAGGGCTCAATTCCACTGCTTTTAGAAAAAGCTGTCTAAAACTGGCACAAAAAAATAATAATAATAATAATAATGTTTAAAAGGAGTGAAAGGAAAAGAACTCTAAAGCTGACAATAACATGGGGACCATGTCCAGGTGACCTGATGTGCAGTACCTTCTCCCGGACCCAAGTCCAGAACTCTGTGTTAGGTCCCAAGTACATGAGGAGCATCCAACTAAAATTGTCTTTAGATAAAATTCAGTAAGATCCAAGGACTAAGCCTAGGTCACTGCTAACTGAGCTAAGGTCATGATTGTTGCTATGACCTTGTTCAGAAATTACAATTCTTAAATCCTTTTTTTGACAGAATCACAGTTTTTGTCATTTCCTCTGACAGTGTCTTAGTTAAGCCAATTTACTAGGAGAGGAGACGTGTTAGTTTGAACTCCCTTGACCAATGAATGGGATCAAAGCCTGATTACATACTTTCTGGTCAAGTGACAGTCACAAGTATGCTGTATTGAAAACATGTTGTATTGAAAACATGTTGCATTGAAACATCTTAAACATGTTTTTGTTGTTCGGTTTTGGTGTTGGTTTTTTTTTTTGGGTTTTTTTTAAGAAATAGAAAACCACCACAAGGAGCCAGAAAATACCATATCATACCACCCTTTCAAGAAAACCTACAAGTGTAAACTGTGGAGCACAGATTCTGACATCCTGCATAGACTTTGGCTTAACTATAATACCTAGTCTCATCACAACTGCACTGACATAGGATAGATGCAGAGATGCAGCGGTAGGTAAGCATATCTTTGGAGTTTAGATGTGTCTCAGCATCGATGGCACTTGAGGAGAGATGTTTCAATATTCCAATACTGGACATCAGTACCTAATCTCGGTTAAAATTTACTTGAGAGACTTTCTCAGACCCTGATCCTCCTAATCTAATCCAATTTAATCCAATCAGGCCTTTGTTTTTCCCCTTGGGGCAGGAATCATACAGTACTCAGAACACTGAGTAAGAAAGAAATTCCAGTTTTCCCAATTCTTACTTCCAGTGCAATTAGCTAACATATTTATTGTAATTCATGAAAGGGACCTGTTGAGACCTTAAAGGTCAATTGGGCAATATGGAAATAAATATATCTCCTGTTCAGAAAGGAAGAAATAAAACACATGGAAGTAACGAACCAAACCAAACAAAAACCCTTTCCATAACGTTTGTCTTCCAGTAAGTACAAAAGTGAAGCAATTGCTGTCCTTTATAGCTCTTAATAAGTAGGCACATGGCTGACTAAAGCACATCTGCTGCATGGGGTGACTAAGAGATACTGCTCATAGCCCAGATTTGGACAAGATCTTCAACAGAAGATGAAGGAAAGATGAAATAGAGGCAAGAGTTTACATGCCAGCTGTAGGACTGATCCCAGAACTGCTCAATCCATAACCACCTTTGTTCAGTGACTTCTACCTTTGTGGCTCCACTATTGCACACTGGTCTATGTTAGAAAATTTCACAGATGAGGTCTTTTACTATTGATGAGAGAGAAGCACACACACACACAAAAAGTGTATTCCCACACTCTTGCTTGTGTTTTAAGCCATATGCCAAGCACATAAAAAATCTCAGACAAAATTCCAAAAGCTTTTGGGAAATCTATCAAACCACAAACCCAAGCTAAGTTAGAGCAAGTGTGTGAGTGAATGCACTTATTTAGAGTTCTGTAGTAGCTGGGCTCTGAATGTAATCCTCAGGCTGCACATGGACAGAGTGAAGTCAGTTGTGGCTCTAAAGAATTTCCAGTACACAGTAGGAAAGGAGACCCAATTCACTGCAGTACATGCAGCAGTTAGATGTCTAGTTTTCAAAAGGGGAATTTTAATTCATTTATGCCTCAGAAAGGGAAATCCTAATAATACTCTTATCAGAACTATGTCTACTTTATTTGGAACTGGAAAGTAGGGTTGTAAGGTTATTTTCTGAGATCTGATAACTCTTTACTTGAAGGATAGAATTTTATTACACACTATTGAGTGTCACATTAAAGCTATTCCAAGGGAATCTTCTTAATCTTCCATTATTGGTCATATTACCTTCTGCATCACCATAAATGGATTTAGAAAAGTAACTGGGAAAAGAGATGATCTAATTGCAGAAGTAAGTACAGCCCCAAGATTCAAGACAACAATGAGATGCTATAGGCTGTTTTTTACAGCTTTCAGCCAAAGATGTAAGAAGCCTTATTTATAAAAGCTTTCTTACAAAAGGCGACCACTAACTGCGAGGTTCTCTCAGAGGAACAAAGCATTTGTTGTAAAGAAACAGTTGCTACAATTTGTAGAGTTAAAAAGTTATAGCTATTTCACATTCAAGCCCTGTTTGAACAATAAGATACTGTTGCAAGTGATGTCACAAGAACAATTTCATTGCATACCAAAGAATGTGTCTGCAGGCTACAAGACACTAAGAGCAATTGCTACAGTTGAACCTTTCTATCAGTATATGCAGCTCCACGGCAAATGTTGTGAAACTGGTTTTAGTGTTGTTCAAATTCTATTCTGCATCAATATCAGTATTGAAAATACAATTATTTTTTTTTTTAGTTCTGTATTTGTATATCTGGGATAGACCGACAAACTCTGATAGTATTAGAAATTAGGACCAGATTTTGCTATTGCATCTTATTCTAATAAGACACTGAATCTGATATTTTTAATAGAGAGGTAATGATTCTGATTATTGAGATACCCCTTCATTAGCCTAAGGAAAAAGTAAGATGATGACATCTAGGCTATTTCTGTGGAACCATGTGTTCTGTTTCTCTTTCAAGCAATTACAGTTATTTGTGCTGTTATATTTCACTTTAACAGCAGCACTGGCTATCTATTTAGTGGAAATGTCTTCGTAATTTAGGAAATGTTAGCACAAACTGCTGTAACCCACCTCTTCACTGGTGACTTGGGTATAGCTCTGACTTGTTACATACATTAATGAAGCTCAAGGTCTCAGTCAGTTTACTCGAAAAAGTCAATATCTGAGCTAAGTATATTTGAAATTCAGGATACAATTCTGGAGTTCATCCTGATCAGGGTAAAACACCTCTGATTTGAGAGCTATATTTTCTTAGATGTTAAACTTACTCTGTTTTATATAGCTAAAAACAACAGACCATTACATAATCATATTACTTTTACTGGCTATGCCCTCCTCGAGAAGAGTATCAGAGAGTAACACCTTGTAACTACTTAGTCACATTTTTATTTATTCCTATGTTAAATGCAGGGCAGGACAAGCAAGAGCAGGAAAAGACATAAAAAGAATAGGATAGGATAGGATAGGATAGGATAGGATAGGATTAGACTGTTCTCCATTTGGTCTGGAGTATCTGCAATTTGATTATTGCAATGTTTCAAAGAGATCTGAACACTCTTAGCCTTGTTTTTTCAGAAGGAGTCAACATAGTAATTTATACAGATCCTAAAATTGGCTGCATACTTTCCAGCTGGCCACTTGGCTCAAATCCAGGTCACTCCTTCACATAAAATTATAGCTGTTTCATGACAAACGCAAAAGGACTTTGTTACTCTTAGTCCAGTTCTCATCAGCTTGTAATTGTAATCACAAAGACCAATACTTTGTGTTTGCAACAAAGGCAATTAAATGGTGTCTGAATTTACTCTTTGCCTTCATATTGCTCCTCAGCATCACCACTGAAAATAGGGTTCATCAACATGTATCAGATAATGTTTGGAGCTTTTTTCAGAAAAATAAAAGTTTCTTTTGAGGAAATTACTATTTTCCATGGTATAATGAAGATTCCTTATTTAGCTTCATTTTGCAATAACCTAATGAACAAATCTTGCCTTGCTACATCACACACACACACACACAAACACACTTTACATTATTATATATAGGTAATAAAAATGTAGGAACTCTTCTTTAAAAGTCTGAATTTCTCAGGTTTTTCTATTCATAAATCCTCCCTTTCTTTGCCTGATGTTTCCCCAAGCTTGTCTGCTATAGCTATTCAGAAAAGACAGTTTGGCTAGAGATTATTTAATTTGATGACCTAGCCTAAGTGGTGAAACACGTAACAGATCTCCAGTATGATCCCTAATGGGTCTTCTGAATGCTTTAGTAGTGGAAAGGCTGGATGCTTTCTTGCATCTTCAGGAATCAAAGAAAATGGGATAATGCTTGTCTTCTATTTTCCTCCTCAAAACTGTCTTGCTCAGAAGTCTTGCCAGTATCAAAATAGCTGCCTGATGAGTTTATACTGTACAATCTGCAAAAATTATTTGCCTTATATTAAAGTCACCTGCTGCTATATTATTCCATCCATAAAAATAGTGAATACCAGCCAGACTATGCATATTCTCCTTTGTAACAGATTTACAAGGAGGCTGACAGGTGACTCGTAGTTAGTCACTTCCAGCACACCTTAAAACTTTATTTTTGTAGTACAAACACTCCAACAGCTCCTAGATGTTTCAGACCTTCCAGAATCAAACACATTGTTAATGGATGAATATGTTTATGGGGATTTTTCCTATTCCTGGTTGTTCAGATGTTGAGTTATTTTGCAGCTGGCTGATAATGAAGGCTGTTTTAAAAAAAAAAAAAAAAAAAAAAAAAAAAAAAAAAAAAAAAAAAACAGAAAAACAAAAAATTGGCCTTTTTTGGCAAATGTCTGCTGTCATTGTGCAGATAAGATCTGTCAACACAGGCACAATTTTTGCACAATAGCTCATTACTCCACAGTAGTCAGTCAGGTCAGCTGCCAAGCTGAACACAATCTGGGACATACATCACCTTTCAAGCACTGGATACAGTTTATAGACATGAGTAACATCATAAACTTCAAGAATTGGCCTTTACTTGCTACCTTTTTGTGTGTGTGTGTGTGTGTGTGTGTTGAATGCGAGAGATTAAATTAGTGATGCCATATGTCCATGTATTAATGCAAATATCTTTAACAAGCTACTTTAAGTTTTTTTGTATCACATAATTAAAAGAGAAGCAGATCACATGTTGCAAAGTGGGAAGAAACTTCATTTGGGACTTTTTTCCCTACAGATCCTATAAAAAGTGGAAAGCATCTTTGCCCTTTTATTTATCCCACTTTTACTCAAGTACTGGACATTTCATTTCAAAAACTTAGAAGAAAGTGAAAGATCTCCTATCAAGTCTGAATTTAACTTGACACGCTAGCTTTGAGATTTTCCTATGATACAAAGTATGGCATTTGTTTACGATGGTTAAAAAAAGAAATGTTCTGAGGGATACTTTCATTTTATGAACTTTAATGTCCTAGGAGAATTTTCTAGATGAGACTTGACACAAAAAGAAAACACATATAAAGAAAACAACCAACCAACTAAACCAAATCAAACCAAAACCAACAAAAACCAACCCCAACTAAAATTGAATCTGATAAAGGGACAACATATAACATGAATTTGAGCCAAGAAAACAGAACATGTTGGAGAACAGATGGTGACTTGTAAAGATTAAATTTTTTTTTTTTTTTTAAATAGAAATTTAAACAGCTGAAAGCCAGTCCAAATTAAATATTAGGATGCTTAGAGACATCGCCTCGAGGAATATTGCCTTTAAGCTGCTGAGACACTGAATTCAGACATCTATAAAAGCACATATTCACAGTCATGAACTAAGTTTTCAGTGAAGAGACTGAACATCAGAGGGGAGGCAATGTCCACCTAGACATCTAATGGATGCAGGAGCTGAAGCTGACATCAAGTTCAACAACTAGTCCAGCACCAATCACAGTCTGGAATAGATTTGAACTGCAACCCCCCTACTTTTTAATTAAGTCGCAGAAAACATTTAACCTGTATTAAAGTCAGAGTTTACTTACTTCATCCACGTACTCCCTTGTGCTCCTACTGCCATGTGACTCATTCCTGTGGTCTGCACAAAATGCAATCAAAATCATCCTTTATTTCTAGACATCTATCATTTCCAATTTCAATCCATTTTAGCAGCTGCAAAGCTATTAGTCTGACTTTAAAACCTCATCCAAATCTACCCTTTGATGCTTATTTATATGTTCATCAATTATAAGCCCTTAAAAATGTCAGAGATCTTCAAGTCTCACTTGGAGCTATTCATGGAGCATCACCACAGTTTATAGAAAGTTAACATGAACCATTAGACAGTATAGGCAGTTTTTAAAAACAGATACAAGTTATCTGAACCCAATGAAAGAAGAAAAAATAAATAAATATTTTTTTAAAAAAGAACAACAACAAAAAGTTCCGCAGCAGTCTAACTTCCTCTTTAGCTACTGTTAAACTAGAGAGTATTTCATCATTATCATGTGAATTGACTGCCACATTTGGTATTATCTCAATTGATAATACCTCTGAACTAAGCACAGAAAGAAATATTTGTTAGACAATGTTTTTGCACTATTGCAAATACTTTCATCATTGTTTTTAATTGGTCAAGGGTAAGGACAGCAATTTTAAAGCTCCACGGATCAGACTTTTTTTCCAAATCTGCTAGCCACAAATTAATGTTTCATCTTTGCATTTCTCTGATGAATACTTCCATAATTTTTATATTTTTGTTTATATCCATTTCCTCTTTTTGTTTATTTGTATAGACTGCATATGTGCATGCAGAAAGAATGTGACTGCATCATGTCTGTTTTATAATGTATATAACTTGGAGTTAGTCAGGTGTGTTCTATGTCTTCATCACTCATAACATTAGGGCTACTATGGACTTGCTAGCAATGGCAGATGAAATACATGTTGGACTGGTGAGCTGAACTCACTTGCAGAGAATTGGAAGGGTATTTTAATGTTTGCATCATGAGAAATCCAGCACACACCAGATTTCAGTGTTCACCAATGTATTAATCATGTGCTTAACTTCAAGCATATGTTTTTCTTCACAGATTTTAGCATCAGGCCCTCGGTTTCTATGGTGTACTTGTGCTAGACCCATGGACAGTTTATTTGTTAAGCAGACCCAGCTGCAGTGACTGCAACTCTGAGGAGTAGAAGAGTATTAATTTAATGGGTAATTAATTTACCTAGTTTCTCTTTCAGGTTTTTCGTTGCATTACTCTGTCAATCATTCTCCTGTTTCAAATGAGCCAATGCAGTGTTTACCAAGGCTCTTGAGATTTAGCATGGAAAATGAGCAGAGTTATTTTGATTCATTGTTGTAACAGATTGTAAACCTCTGTTGCTAGAAACATTTACCATAGCAGCTGAAAAATGATTTTGCAAAATACTATTGCTACAGCCATGGGATCAGATCTTGGGTTTAACCCAAAACACCCTCTATGCCACTAAGATCCCCTTTTCTAATCCTTCTAATCTCTGAACAAACACACACACGTACAAAAAGAGAAAAAAAATGTTGAATAGCACATTGACTGCTCTGTTTTCAGGGGTGAATTTCAACCTAACCCAAACCTACCCTGTGTAGTACATTGCAATCAATATGACTTTCTCTTTGTTAATGTTGGCACAAATAGATGTGGGGAATTATCAGTGAGAATGAGATGAAGTATTTTTGGTACTAACAGCAAAAAGACTTCAGCTATGCATCGTTAAGCAGCAAATTTAATTTCATGCATCTCTGTCCTATTTTGTAACAATTTAGAAACTAGACATGAAGCAGATTCTCAAAATGGTGTGATTTTATCTTAACAGGCTTACTACTCAGTGTAACTGCATTTTTTCTTTATTATTAATATATCTGCCATTAAAAATCTGACAAATTGTGTACAATGTCAAAAAAAAATGCTTGCGATGGTTGTATTTTGCTTGCCAGGTGTTGGCAAGGTTTCTTTACCTCTTCTACTTATATAGAGCACGGGATTTCATAGGCCATCTGCTTAACAAATTTCTGTGTTTTATAATCTGTGAAATAAAATTGTCACCTCTTGCCCTACTCTCTATCCAGGTTCTTTATGTGCTTTGTGGTGCAAATTTTTTTCCTCCTGTCTAAGATGCCGCTGTGTTATTGGGGAGATAGAAGAATATCAAAATATGTCAGTGTGATTGGAAGTGTTGAGATGAACTTACGGGAAAACTTTGCTCCAAGAAATATGTTTACATTTGGACTTTTTCTCCTCTAAATCAGGACACAAACCAGTGCTGTGGTGTCAGACATTGCCACACACATACAAGTTTTGTCTTATGGTCAGTCTCTAGGAAATGTAGTACCCATGAGCCACACACAGCGAATCGTGTAATCTATAAGGTATTCATGGTATACCACCTACATCTGCTGGAGAACCTGGAATTCATATGCCATGGGAATGGGACTGTATAAAGACATAGACAGCTAAATAAACTTCTGCATCATCCAACCACTCCTAACCTGAGGAATAGCTAGCTGATGCTTCAGGCCATTATTGCCTTCTCTTCTTCCCCCATCCTAAAAGAAAATTGGCCCGGTGCATAATTTATTTTTCATTCTTTAACATTTTTCATTTATTTTTTTTTTTAAAAAAAAAAAAAAAAAAGATAAAAAAAAAAAAAAGACAAAAAAGACCACAGAGTTTTGATTTCAGACAGGGTGCATCTGTGACTATAACCCCATGCTGCACATGAAAACTAAAATGTGCAAGAGTTCCTCTTGTTAAAAATCTAAGATTTTATTTTTTTTAACCTACACAACTCCTTCCTACCTCACCAATCTTCTGAATCTTAAACATCTCTTTGCATTTATCTCCCAAACTTCATGATAACTTTGGGAAATACTTAAGTGTTAGAAGGGGAATGGAGTTGGCATTAAATCAGAATCTGGAGAAAAGGAAAATTTATATTTTATGCTGATTTCTAATCTGCAGAAGCATGTTCTCAAGCTTGGTCAGATGTAGGTGGATAAGGAAGGTCTTTGCTTATCAGCAAGCTGGGGGAGATAATTTTACCCCATATGTTGTAATTAATAGCAACTGCTGCAAACCCTCACAGCCTTCACAGTTACATATAGAAGCAAATGTATGTCTGACCTGTGACAGCCAGCAGAATTAGAGAAATCTACCCAAAGTCCATAGAAGGGCTTTTCTAGCTGACAAGCTAGCTTTCAGGTATCTTCTATAGAACCTCAATGCATCAGTCTTTTATTTCAGAACCTGACTTCATGCCACTAGGGTTGACAGCATTAGCATTTCACTCTGTTGGGTCAAATTTCCTCAGTACTATGCAAAATAAATGTTGTGTTATGAAAACACTGCCTATTTAGAAAATAACCTTAGAGAAGTTTCACATTGCATTAAGAAAATACTGATTTTATTTAATTACTTGATATGTTTGGGGGTAAAACAGTTTGAAAAGTTTTTCAAATATTGTTCCAAGTTAAGGCAAATCTGTAATGCCTACCAGTGCAAAATGTGTAAAGATTACTGTTTTTCTTTTCAACACATATATTAAATTGCTTCAGTGGTATAACTAAGCTGTAAAAAAGCTTGCTTTATTCAAAAGGGTGGTGGTGATTTACAGAAGTTTGCCAGGCTGCTTTCAGAGGCTGCTTTTTTTTTCAATTTGCCAGGATTTACTTATATGTCTTTCTTTCTCTGCAGCTGCTGTTACAGATGTGAAGCAAAAAAACCCATAAAACCAAAGCAGCTCCTTCAGCTTTCACACCATATTAGACTTCTGTTTGTGGTTGTGTAGCTTCATACCAATAACCCTAAAGATATCAGCTGGCAAGAAATCAGATAACTGTTCCTTAAAAAAATCTCAGAAGAACTCAGAAAATTCACTGCAACAAAACCAGCAAAAACATAGACCATTTGTGCAGACCTTTTGGGGAAAAAATATATGAAACAATGATACATTATTTATTACTGCACTTCTAATCACTTTCTCAGATTCTGCCAACTGATTTCTCCTCTTCATGTAACATCTGACATCCCAGACCACTGAGAAGTTGGAAAGAGCTTTTCTAAACATTAGAACTCCCTTAACCTGCTCCAGAATTTTATCTGCTTTTCCCTAAATGGGGGATTTTATTGTAAGATTTATGGGGCAGAATGGCAATATTTTAGTGCACCAGAATGCCAATATTTAATCCCAAAGGAGTAATACATTTCAGATGTTGAAGTTGGTCTGTAGAGGCACAACTGGCAGCTTTATGTCTCTAATGTAAGCAACAGATTGTTCTCCAGTGGGATATACAGGCAACCTGAATAACTGCAGTGGGAAACAGAGCACCGATGTCTAACCACAAAGACTACCAACATGATGGACTTTCAAGCCCAGATATTTTTATGTGCATAGAAAAGGTAATTGGGAGGTTTTTTTGGTAGTTTAGGTGTATTTTCCTCTGTTCCTTGCATCTGAATTTATAGACGGGAAAGAAACAACTTTAGAGGTAAACCAACTAGAAAGGCAAATGTAATTAATGCATCTCAAACTCTGATAAGATAAATTTTGGCAGGTGGTTATGGTAGGCACATCATGGTGTAATGAGTCTGACACCTGAGTGAGGCAGGATCCATCATTTTGTTGCCTTCAATTGAAAATCCTACCCCATGCTCTTATAGATAATACATCTTATATATTGTAGATATAATACCATGAAATGCCCTGTATTGATGCACTTAGCAAGAGCTCATTTCTCCCATTTCCCATGACCTTTATGGATTACTTCTCTGGATGTGAGAGAAAGCTGAGATTTTTTTAGTCATTCAAAATTATGATTTAAATTTAGCTAGTAACCAAAGGCACAACCTTCATCATACCGAAATTGACTTAAGATCGTACAGTTGAAAGTCATCTTACCTAACCTGGAATATGTACAGTACAGATGTGTACATCAGTTCTGGTCATATAAGTCCTTCTTTACAGGAAGGAGGCTTTATATAAAGTAAATATTTATAAGATATAAGTTTTTGGACCTGTTTTGAAACTCTACTTTCTGAAAAGAGGAAAGCTACTGTTTCTTTCCCTTGATACTAAGGGACATTTAGACAGGTAGCTCAGATGAAACAACCAGAGGTCTATGCAACACCAACTCTGAGGTGCACTTACTTCCACAGAAGGACAGACCACTTGGCACTACTGCTGTAGTGCTGCACATCTTGACCAGCCAAGATGTTAGAAAGGCATCTTCAAAAGCATCAGCACTATACTGTCTAGCTTCACTGACTCTCTTTGAAATTTAGGATCTTACTGAGAAGATAGTTGAAGGCTTCTTGTTTTCTTGTATTTGGATTAGTTGTTAGGGTTTGTGTTTGATATTTTTCCCAAACTGCTTCTGGGATTCCAAGCAGCAAATCATTGTGCCTGGCTATTTATAGTTACGAAGGTAGAAGATCATTTCATACTGGAACACAATTTCAGATGGAGGCAATTGAGAAGTCATTGAACTTAGCAGCTGTGCAGCTGCGTCACCAAGCCCCTCATGCTGCCTGATTATTTTCCTTGGCGACTCCTTCCTCTAAGAACTTGTTTTTTTCCTGACGATGTCTCAGTTGGCTGTTTGTGAAGCCCTGGCCAGTGTTTGTTGAAGAAAGAGAGAGCAGTTGCTTCTGGTATTCTCCAGAGATCTTCATTGGGAAAAGGCCGTTTAATATTGACATATTCTCACAGTCTCTGGGGGAACATTTTCACAGAAAGGGAGGGGAAGAGGAAGGGAGGATGAAGGGAGACCTGCTCTGTCTGACCTTTATCCCTGGAGGATGAAAATCAAAAGAGAAAAAATAAATATATTTTTCATCTTTTTCTTTCTTTCTTTCTTTCTTTCTTTGTTTTGTTTTGTTTTGTTTTGTTGGGTTTTTGTTGGTTTTTGATTTGGTTTGGTTTGTTTTTTGTTTTCAGATGTGCAGCCTGAAACTCCTTTCCTGTATCCATGCTCCACACTCCCCAGACATTAGTTCCCTGCTAGCGAAGATACTGTTGAGCATTTTTAGTACTAAAATGCAATAGAACATTGCCTCCTGTGTTTGTCAGAAGATAGAGAATTGTACCAGCCAGCAAGGTCTTCTAAGTGACTCTGTCTTAACTGCTTGTGGTTCCTTCTGCCTCAGCTTACAGCCCATGGCATGTCCTGCAAAATTCTTCTACAGCAAGGCTGTGTCTGCTGACACAAGCACTGGGTAGCTCTGGATAAAAGAACAAATCTACTATTTGCAGAACACTGAAGTTGCAAAAATAATCTACTGTGGGAAGAGGGGTAGGAACAAACACCAACCTGGATGCTTTCCCCAGTACATCCAGTTAAATAAAGATTACAGAAACCCAAGTAAATAAGGGGAATAAAAGAAAATAAACATGCTACAACCCCTTTTCCTTCCTCTTTTAAGCCTTCTTCCTGATTCAATGCAATCCTCAGACATTGGTCCTGTATGTGGGTACAGAAAACTTACTATCCATACACACCCCCTCTGGGGGAAGTTCTCAACCTTGCATGTCTTTGAACATGAGTTTCTGTCTGGTGGAGCCTAAACAGAGGCAGCATCACCTTCTATATCCTGCAGTGTCTTGTGGTTAAATAAACTTTTCATCAACCCACTGCCCTACTATTATGCTATGGACTTGAAATGCTCAGCACAGCACTCCAGACTTCAGAGCCTGGGAAGGAAAAAAAAAAAATTCCTCTTTCTTCCGGGTTTCTGCTAAACCAACAAAGCCTCAAGCAAGAAACGAGCAGTCAAAACAAAATTAAGAGTGTGAGACTGATGTCTGGGATATATATGTGGTGCAGAATAACTGGTGCAAAACCAGTGAAGAAAAGCAAACACAGCAGTTGCTGCAGAGGTCAAAATGCATAGGTGCAAAACTGCCCGTTTGGAGGAAGCCACACCAAAGAGCTTTTGCACAGAATACCTGGTGCAGAGGCAGTCACAAGAGATGTATAAAAACAAGTTTGTGTGTGGTCATACAGAGTAGCTTGTACAGAACACACAGTACAGCAAGCAGTGAACAGGTTATGAGAAGAGCTGCTGTGCACTTGATTGTGTGACCAATGAAGCTGCTCAGTAACTCGATTTCTGCTGCCTTTTCAACCCTTTTCACATCCCGTGGGCCAAAATTCCTGGACCTGCAGCAGGTATGACTGATCTGTGCAGCACAGCAGCTGCAGCCTGCAAATCACCAGCTTGCTTTGCCAGCCTTTTACACACAGCCAAGTCCCAAGACTCATGCGCTTGTAGTGTCGTGTCTCGTTCCTAGACAGAGCTACAATATCCCCTGCAAGGGAAGGAATTATCTTTGTTTTTCTTGTTTGCAAATAGAAAGTGACTCTCTTTCCAGTGACGCTGTATTTTGGAACTGGTTTCAGAGGTACAATCATGATGGAGCACTTGAGTGGGGGACCAAATAGCCACCTTCAGCTGTCGGAGCAGCTATGTGGTACTCGGGGAAGGTGATAAGGTGTGTGCCATGCTGACTGTAGTCTAAAGGCTCTCTCCCCATTACCCATTCCTCTTGCACAGACTTGCTGGTCTTTTGGGATGTTAGCCATCTCTCCTATCCCAAACTTTTCTGAGGGTACAGAGATAAATTTAAGATGCCATCCCCACAGAACAGCATCTTCAACTATCTCATTCAGGCAGCTGTACAGCAATCTGGCCCACTGTCACACCCATCTAGTTATATAAAAGAAACTAATAGACATGTCTTCTTTTCTTTGAAGAAAAATCTCCTAAGAATAGGAGGTAGTAACAATTTTCTTGTTATTCTGTGCTATTTCCCTTTCTTGTTTTCTGCTTGCCCCATACCTTGTCTTCCTAAAGACACCATCTCTGTTTCTGAATTGTATTGTATTATGTGTGGTGTTACTTTCCTTTTTTCTACTGAACAAAGAGCCTTAAAAGCTGCCTTTACCATGCTCAGCCCCAGGGCAGGATAGGGGAGAGCTAAGCCTGCAGGGGTTAGCTTACTGGCAGAGCTGTGTAGCTCCCACTGCAGACTGTGCTGGGCTGCAGTGTAGAAGCATCCCAAAATGCTCACACTTTTTTTTTTTGTACTGTCATTACTGAGCTCGCTCTCTCCTTATTTTGCTGATTAGGTCTTGCAGAAATCATGAAGAAGCTTTAGTACGCTTTCTGGTAATAGAAGTTGTCAGAATAATGAATGTCAAAAACATTCATCGTGTTGACCCAACCTTGACTGGGAAAACTGCAGCTGCTGGTCCAGTTTCTTTGGAAGATCAAGATCACACTTTTGTTACTTCATTTTTGTGTGACAGACACAGCCAGTAACTGCTTATAACAGGAAAGCTGCCTGAGTGTTTTCTTTTAGACACCAACTGCTGTTTTATTTCATCTTAGCCAAAAAATAAAGACATCAAGGTTGTTATAGACTTAACATTAACTGCTGGCATCAGTAGATACTGACTCTATCTTTCTATCTTAATACTGAGCAATTAGCCTTTGCAACTCTGGCCGATGTCAGGGGCATGAGTAGTGATTAATAAAGTCTACTCATATCTGAGCAGTTAAGGGTCACACCACAGCTGAAATGACAGAGATGTTCCTGCAGCCAAAGGAAGTGACAATGCTCTTCTTTCTAAAAGAACCTCATCTGACCTCGATTGCCTCAGAGTGAAATCTGCTACAATGCAACTGCACTTCAAGACTCTGTGTGAGTGATCTCCACAAGATTATCAGAGAAAGCTTAGAAAAAAAGAAGTCTTGGTGGAACACAACAGCTTTTGATGAGTAAGGGAACAGCCTTTCTCCCCTCCCTACAGTGTCATGATTAAAAAAGTAAGGCACTTGGCCAGTGCTAACAACAGTGCATTGCTTTCATTTTAATGCTGCTATGTCACTTTCATACAATTATTGAGTGTTATTGTTGTAAGAGTTGTTATGCATTTTATTTCAAAATAATTAGTGTTATCTGGAAGTCAGAAAGCTTCTCTTACAGTAAGAGAAGGTAATGACTCTTCTTACAAAACTGTCAAAAATAGGGGAAAAAAAAGAGCAACACATGGAAAATATTTTAGTTTTTCTAATGTTAATCAATAGACAGAGAGCCAAACACCCCTCACAAAATGTTAAATGGTTGTCCTAGTGTGGTACACGGGTATTGATGGGCTTAACTTTAGCTATGACAGCATTCTTCTGCGTGCCACAGCAATCCTAAATTCAGAACGCACTTTTGTTTTTTGTAAGCTGGGATGCTAAGATTGTATCTTAATTAAAAGGAGCTGACCCCTCTGAATATGGAATACTTAACAGGTATAATAAAGTATCTTTTGTTGGAGGGATGAAAACAACTGTTATTTTAATTACAGCACAGGTGTCATGCCATTATTAAAGACATGGGTGATAATTCGATGGAAAGAAGCAGTATCCATTTCTAGGAGTAATATACTCCATCCATACCTTTTAACTGTGTAGTTGAAGTCACAGCCAGCCAGCAAGTAATGAACAGACTGCTATGTCACTCTCAGTGAAGCAGTTTTTCCTCATGTTGAGGTGGAAGTTCCCATGTTTCACCTTGCTACCATTGCCTCTTGTCCTATCACAGGGCACCACTGAAAAGAGACTGGCCCCTTCTACTTGACACCCACCCTACAGATATTTATACACATCAGTAAGATCCCCTCTCAGTCTTCTCTTTTCCAGGCTAAACAACCCTAAGACTCTCAGCCTTTTAATTTTATCAAAACAGCTTTCATAAATATGAAAAAAAATAGTGTAAATAAATTACTTGTGTGCAAAACATTTTTAAACATAGTCTAAGTAAGGGCAGAATAATTATACCACAGAACTGCAAAGGGTTTTCATAACAACAGGGGACAATATTCTGGTGAGAAAATTTTTTCTTGGGAGAGTCTATTGCATCCAGTCTGACAGAAAAGGGAGGGAAGACATACTTGTTTAAAGAGGCTTACACCAACACATTATTTATGTAAACTTTAATCTGCTTACAGTAGAAACATACACAGTACAAGCCAAAAGTAGTATAACAATTTTACAGCAAAGCTTACCAGAAAAATGCAAAACTAGTTTGTATCAAATACTTAAAAAATTGTGCACTTTCTCAAACTTAACTTTGTTCAGCACATCGTTTTGATTTATATATAAGACATTAATTCTATAAGAATCATTTACTATATTCCAAAATTGCATGACCTAGGTGTAACACTCTATAGCCTGATACCATTTTTGTTCCTTTTGATATTTACAGATTTAATCTACCTGCACCAACATGTAGCATAGAAGCACTAAGAACAAATACAAGCTTTGCCAAGAGTAGTTTCACATTGAAAAAAATTACACACACAAAAAAAAGCTCAATTGTGCATTGCAATAGCTTTTTTTTCTGCTGCAGCCATGACTGTAATTTAAGATTAATTACCCCTTTCAGCATGTTTCCTCACTTCCAGTAATATTTTGGTCTTTCAAAATGCAGAACGGAATCTGCAGGAACTGGAAGTGGACCTCATTTTTACCAGCTATGAAAAATTCGTTTTCCTCCTCCCCCTCCCCAGACCACAGGTCTTAAATTTCTTTGAAAGTTAAATCTTCTGTAAATGGCATAATTGAATTCTCTCTAGCTACTATGTACAGAAATGGCTCAGGCAATTAAGTTAGTCCACCTTGTCATTAGTCAACAGGAAGTATAATTAATGTAGCTGTAAAGGAGGTATCTAGTGTTCCAGAATAAGTGAGTTTAATTATGGTGAGAGCATTCTCAATTCTATTTACATGACAACTTCAGGCTCAATGTTAAATAGTAAGTCATCATTTCCTCTTCGAACTTCAAGTAGTAGAGGTGATTCATTCATTACAGCCTCTTGCAGGTCACTGGAAGTCAACAAAGGACGCCCATTGACTTTAACAATGATATCTCCATCTTGGATCCCTCCTCTGCAAAGACAAGAAGGTGGCAGCAGTAAGCCTGTATTCTATACAGAGAAAAAGTACAAAGACCTCTTTGGATGACCTAGTAAATTTTTACTTGTTCTAGTTTCCTCTGAAAGGAAATTCCACCTTTCTGACTGCAAAAGAATAACTGGTAGGACCCGCTAAATGCAAGCCTGATTTTTGCATTACTTCACTGAGGATTTTCTTCTAAAGAAACAAAAACACTGACAGTGGTAGTCTAGACTTCCTTTCACTTACACAAAACTTCAGCAAAGAAGAAGGGGAAAAGACTTTTAGCCATGACTGACTCACTCCACTCCATCCATTTGCAAGAACATGCTTTTATCTCTCCAGGATGTATTTCAAGTATTGGAAATTAAACCATCCTCAAAATTTCATGACAAAGTGTACCAACTGAACTACAGGTAAATTATTTCTCTCTTGCTGTTCAAATACAATCAAGAATAGCAGCTTTCATTGCCTTTGCCTTTTCTTAATAATTCCTGAAATAATATTTAGAAATGTCATTTATTTTTCCTGCTGTTCTGTAAAATAGTCTCTTCCTCTCAGAAGCAGCATTGTCTCAGATAATAGCTCTGACAGTGCCTTATGTGAATGCTGTCCTGTTTCTTGTTTAAACTCAATCTAAGTTTCTATGTACCAATATTCAACGTACTTTTCAGAAAAAGAAATTTGGTTCATTGTATTTGGGGTGCTCTTTAAATCTGCACATTGTTAGTGTTTCATAAAGTCGTTTAAAAAGTTCTGGTATTGAAATATTTCACTTTTGTAGATCTGAGAAGAATCTTATCACGAGTATTTTAGCTTTTTTTTTTTTTTTTCCCCACCTAAATGCACGATTTGGAACTGTTAAAATACAAATTAAGACTGATAAGAAGAAGTACTTGGATATAAATAGACATATAATATACTAGAGATTTATACTGGAGATTTAGTTATGGTGAAGGTAATAACATGCTTTACATACCTATGAGAAGGTGAATTTGGAACAACTTCATGTACATAAATTCCACTTCTGACATCAGGAAAATCAGCATTATTGTGTTTCAGTTCTTCCACCAAGCTAAAACAAGAAGAAAAATACATAGCACTTGATTCCACTACAAAAGTAATAGTATGGAAATACAATTTTTTTATTTATTCTCAATTTTTTTGTGACCAAAATGAGTGACTTAACAGTTAACTGTTTGCCCCTTGTTCTTGTGATGAGAATGTAGAGGCTTTGAATTTGGATTAAAACAAGTAGCATAGATTTTGTTTTAAGACGGTCAAAACTATTCACCTGTGCAAAGCACGCTATGTTTCACAGTCTTATACATCTCCTGCAAGAACCTGACAGCACAGAGGCCATGTTAGAAGAGCAAAGGGACAGTAGCACACTCTGTCCCAAGTGCTGCACAGGGACAAAAGACATTTCTGCCCCAAAGAATTAATGGTGGCGAGGGGGCAGAAACTTGCTAATTATTCCACTTCTTTCATTTTGCAAATCATTCTTAATTTGTCTTTATCTAGACTGAAACACCTTTTGATAACCTCAGTCATCAGATAGATCAGAACTGTGTTTTTCAAGGAAACTTCAGTTTCTTCAAGTTTTCTTGAGGAGTTTTCTAAGCTGCACATAGCTTCACTTCATTTGATTGTGTACTGAGGAAGCTAACTATTAAATGACTAAAGCAAACACAACAAGGAAAGTATTTTTTTCCTGAAAACAGGCCTGGAGACATCTTACATTGCTTCATTAGACACCACAGAAGCAGTAAAATCTGACATTGTGTTCACAGTTACACAGAGAAACATTCTGGTTTTGCTCCATCGGTGGTGGCCTGGCGATGTTAATGCTGTTACAGTGATGTGTTCCAGCTGAGGCTCTGGCCCTTTAGGGAGGACTGCCAGAGTGTAACTCAATAAACAAAGATGGCTTCACTACAACCCCAGCTGGAAATTGTCTTGCTTAATTTTGTAGTCTACTGCCTACTTCTGGGAAAGAACACAAGAGCAAGAGCCCTCATTAGTTATCCCAGAATATATCCGGGCAACAGCAAGATATCAAGCAATGCGAGAGACAAAAGACATTAAAGAACTGGAGCAGGGTGACCATATCCTGGCTATGTTAACATGAAGGCATAAAGCCTTAGGTCAGCACTTTAGCAACTACTTTCTTTCCAGCTAATCATTAGGGACCAAATGTCACATCATATGGCCTCCAACAGCACTGATAAAACTACTGCCAAACTCTCAGGCAGTCAAATCTGTCATTGGTATTCAGGGTCACCTGAATGTACCAGCTAGTTTAAATGTCACCTAAGACCTGCTGTAACTGCAGTCATTCTCATCAAGAACCAAAATCTGTGTTCAGGCTCTTCCTAATTTCCCTCAGCTATCAACAGGTCATTCAATATTATCAATATCTAGAGAATGACTGACAATGATTCTCCAGGTCTCAGAGCACATATTTCACCAGTATCATTAAAACGTTTCCAGACTTCATAGGAGCTAATGTGCACTTGTGGGTTCTCTGAAGGTTTGTAGCAAATCCTGAATGACAAAGTTCTGAACCACTACTGACCACATTTTGTACACACGATGACACCAATTACCTTTCTGAGATACTTACGCAGGTGTTATTGTCAGCATTCTGATGCCAATGAAACGTTTCTTCCCATCTGAAAATAACAGAAGATATTTAAAAGATTTAGGCAAACACGCACAAAAATAACTACCTTGATGACCCAAAATACCTGTCAAATAAAACAGGATGTATCAGCTTTTAACAAAACTAAAAAGAAATCATACACATCTACACTGAGGTCATTTATTATTTTGGTTAGCGTTGGTGTACGGAATGACAATCCCTCTCCCTGCAGGGCAGGGTAACCAGAAGCTCATTTAAACTCCAGAAGAGTTTTCCTTCAGGAAATTCAGGAAAATTTCTGTGCTCTAGTATGACATGACTTCAGTAAATGGAAAATTCCATAACCAACTACCATTTAATCTAAAACTGGTCAAGGTAACTTAATCATATGGTGTCCTCATAAAAATACAGAAATGGGATTTAAAGAGATTAGAATTTCCACCTTTCAGAAAAAGGACAACCAGAAGACCTGCACTGATACTAATACAAATGGCTTGTTATTTCTACTCCAAAGGCTGAAAAGCAAGTTTTAAACAAAACCCATAGACCTTAGCCAAAATGATCACAAAAATGATCAGAGGGCTGGAGCACCTCTCCTACGAAGAAAGAGAGGGAGAGAGAGCTGGGGTTGTTCAGCCTGGAGAAGAAAAGGCTCCAGCGAGACCTTATTGCAGCCTTTCAGTGCTTAACAGAGGCTTATAAGAAAGGTGGGGACAGAATTTTCAGCAGGGCCTGTTGTGACAGGACAAGGGTGATGGTTTTAAATTAAAAGAGGGTACATTTAGACTAGATATAAGGAAGAAATTTTTTTACAATGAGGACGGCAAAACATGGGAACAAGCTGCCCAGAGATGTGGTAGGTGCCCCTGGAAACAATCAAGGTCAGGCTGGACGGTGCTCTGAGCAAACTGATCCAATGGAAGCTGTTGCTTTTCACGGCAGGGGAGTTGGACTAGATGACCTTTAAAGGTCCCTTGCAACCCAAATTCTATGCTTCTACGATTAGCCAGGACTCTACAGAATTTTAAATGGTAAAAATTCCCTCATATATGATCAGCACCACACTTCTGTAGTTGACTTTTAGTATTCCTGATATTGCACAGCTGTCTAATGAAAAAAATGCTGTCTGATATCTTCCTGAAGTGAGTGTTTCAGTATTTATATCCGGTATGTAACAATATTTGTTCCAGCATAACTACTTCGCAATTTATTTGAGCTTCTCCATGTTCTCATGTGAGGAAAAAGTTTGAAAGGAACATGTACACAGTCTCCTCTAACTCTTATGCTTCCCAGGAAAAACAATCCTAAGTAAAGGAATTAGTCCTCAATCTTATGCATGTCCAATATTCCCATTAGTGTCAGTGAAAATGTTGACTACTAAACATTTGATTTACTACACTCTGAACAATCTTACATCTGTAACTGTCATCCCTGCTTTTCCCTGAAGCGTTCTGGCTCTCCTCTATTTTCAAATGAAACTAATGAGATCAAAATCAGCTATAGTAAAAGTGACATGAACAAGTCCAATTATTCAAAATTGAAGCCTCAAAAGCTTCAGGCATGGCCATGAACTAGTGTGCTCATGGTGCTTCTCTAGTCTACGTGGCATAAATGTAAGTTTTTAGTTCTTAAAAATATCCAAACATGGTAATTCTCCCACCTGAAACTAATCCGCCCATTCCTGCAATGGTGACAGTTAAATTATGAAGTTGTCTTCATGAGACACAGATGACAGACTCTCTGGTGACAATTTACCGTTTGCTTTAAAAAGTTTGCTGCTGGTCATCACTTCTGTGATGCAGAAATACAAAGAAGCACAAAGCATACTCTGCAGCTGAGTTAGGAATATTTAATTTTCAGTTTTTGTTTCATGTAAAGAGACAAAACAAACTGGTTTGGAAGAAACAAAAACATCAAGGAGGAGACTGCCTAAGAATGAAAAACACTATAAAAAGTGCTGGAAATTATTTACCCTGTGGCTAATAACACACATGAAAATAAGGCTTTAGGAAAACAAACAAACAAACAAACAAACCCCAAAAAACAAACATCAGACAAACAAAACAAACCAAACCAAAAAAAAGGAAAAAAACCCAACCCCAACCAAAACAACAACAACAAAAAAGCCCAACCCCCCAAAAAACCCACAACAGCCTGGAAACTACAGACTTATAACTAAAAGTCTCATTCTACATTCATCTTTGGGCAGGTTAGGGTATTACTTGACACCTGTTCTTGCATTAAAATTTAAAATGGCTTTCTGTCCCCTCTCCACAGTAAGTTTGCCACACTGCAAATAGTGGTTCATACTATAACAGTATCAGGCTATCATATAAAGTAAAACTAATAGCTATAAACTGTGGATTATTTTAGCAGCAGAGTCTGCATTCCTCCCCTTCCCACCCTCCAGCCATTTCATATGTCAGAATACAGGTAAAAAAACTTCAGGCCTTTTTGTTTTGCAAAAGTCTGTTCCATTCAATTTAACCCAAGTCAAACACTCTGCACAAACCCCCCAAGTTTTCATCAATAATGATTAGAGGGAATATAATTGTCTAGCTTATTAGAAGTATCGTCAGAGACCAAACTGGCACAGACAATCAGTTGGAGTGTTTTATCATCCCCAAAGGATAGGCATTTTGACATCAGGGTTGTCACATTGGCAGAACACTGTGGCACCTGGAACTACTGCTGTTATATTACATCTGCTCTGTGAGCAAGTCTCAAAACCTGTCAAGCCGACAATTTGTGCAATCATGAGGTACAAATAAAAATAATAAGAACTGGAATGAAGTGAGATCATAAATCTAAGAAGCATATCATCAGGGTGAAGTCTCAGCAGTAGTTAAAGAAGGTCAGTATGCTGGAACAATCAGGTTGAACAGATGTGAAACCACTGCAGCTTAAAGCTGGAGCACAGCACGAGAGAGAGAGAGAGAGAGATTCGAATCACCTTTCAGATTTGTAAACACCAGGCCAGGTTAAACATTGATACCAGCAGTACAAAGTCAGGCAATCCAACCACAATCACTAGTTTAAGCTTCAATCTGGTTTGTGTTAATAGAAAGTCCCAAGCAGCTGTCTCTGAGGATCTAGAAGCAGTGCATGATTTACAGAGATTTGTGTTCCACAGTAAGGAAAGCATTTTACTTTACTGTTAAACCTTTTTTTATTTGTGCTTCTAACAGTAGAGATACAAACCAGACAGATGAACACAGGCTGAAGGAAGGAGTGTTTATGACCTATAAACTGTGGCAAAAAAAGAACAGATAAATCCAAATTAAGGGCTACTCAAAATTTTATGGGCATGAGTACTGGCAGATGAGTAACCCCACTGCAGTTGATTTCAGTGGGGTCAGGGTATCACCAAGATCTCCAAGACATGCATCCTAAACTTTTTATTCAAGTGGCAGGTAGAACTTTTACTTCTCTGTTCACTCCTTTTGCACTTAGATCATTTTGCAGATTACATGAGCAGTCCTGAGACCATTTAAGAAAGATATTCCACTGCCAAACAGAAACCATGAAAACAGCTCGAGTTTGTAAATGCTGCATTATGTGCAGTGTACCTTCCATATAAACTGCATAACTGAATTTAATCAGTAGTCTCAATCTATACTCAGAAATCCTCCTGAGCAGCCCTCATGACTATTGGTAAAATTTACCAGTATATAACAGTACAAATATTTAGGTAAGCATATAGTTTCAACACAACTAATAGTGCTCTGTGGATGTAAATGTGCATTCAAATGACTTGTTGAGTGGGGCCACTGCAAAACTATCTCATTTCTCCCTGCCCATCTGAAACAAGGTTTATTCACTTTTCTGATGACATGAGAGGCCAGGCTGTCCTCTTAGGCTGGATTTTCTCTTTAAGATTTTATCAAATTGCTAACTTACTGTCTTCCATCCTAGAGGATCCATGTTTGAATGCTTTCTAGTTTTAGTGTTCTATTCAAGTCTAAACTAGGAATAGGTGGCAGAGCCAAGACTATGGAAATTTCTATGGGATACTAACAAAAGTCACCAAAGTGAAAAAATAATAAGCATTGACTATTTTTTTTTTATTAAGTATCTAGATAATTTCCAGAGGTGAAGACAAAACACACAGATGGTTAAAATACTGGTATAGTAATTGCTAACTATAAAAGGAGGTTAACAATTACAACTGATAAATCCAATATTAGCAAAGACTTTCAGGCCATTCAACAGATAAATATCTCCATGCAGAGTGTAGTAAATCTTTGGTGAAAAGTAGATTAGGTATTATTATGTATTACCTGTGCACTAGGTAATATAGAATGTTTAGTATTTAAGTGCAAATACTACATTCAAATGCCATCCTCTCCTCCTTTTTCCTCTGCTCCTGTATATTTTCAGTTACGTACAGTGGATGGGACTTCAAAAATATATGCCTTCTGTATAAAACTGGTAGTTACCTGATTGAGATTTAAAGACTGATGTCAAGCTTATTAAAAAAATATCCTGAGCATCCCCTCTATGCCAGAGTATATCTGGAAAGAGTGGATTCCTAAGGGAATTTTATCATCCTCAGGCAATATGATATTTAGAGCAAAATGGTAATACCCCTTAAACTTATTTCTATGACCTAATTGTACCATAAGGGTGGATCCCACAGAAACATAACTGGAGCAAAGAAGACATGATAAAAACATCCCAAAAATTCTGCTTACAAATATTCCTTATGTCGAGAAATAATGCCTATACAACAAACCTGAAAACTATTACTGAAGGCCTAAAAAATGCAAACTAAGTCTCAAATATGGTCAAAATCTCTCCTAAAAATTCTCTTTCTCTATGCATGGACTTCTCTGTGCTGCAAAAGTACAAGAGGTACTTCAGATGAGCAAAACCAAAAAAATAAAACAAAGAAAAAAATTACTGCACCCAGAGTATGCCAAGCAGTGACTTAGTTGTGTTCCACAGGGATGAGAATTGGGTCCAGTCTTGTTCAACATATTCATCAGTGATGTGGATGAGAGGATAGAGTGTACCCTCAGCAAGTTCTCTGACTATGCAAAACTGGGAGGAGTGGCTGGCACACCAGAGATATGCTGCCATTCAGTGAGAAATGGACTAGCTGGAGAGTTGAGTAGAGGGGAACCTAATGATGTTCAACA
The DNA here is from genome assembly GCA_024605025.1 of Megaceryle maxima. Classification (NCBI taxonomy): domain Eukaryota; kingdom Metazoa; phylum Chordata; class Aves; order Coraciiformes; family Cerylidae; genus Megaceryle; species Megaceryle maxima. Next base: position 73,399 of record JANHGN010021881.1, on the reverse strand, counting down.
AGAGCAAGTGTAGAGTCCTGCATCTGGGGTGAAGTAACCCAATGCACCAGTACAGGTTAGGGGTTGATCCGCTGGAGAGCAGCTCCATGAAGGACCCAGTGGACAACAGGTTAACCATCAGCCAGCAGCGTGCTCTTGTAGCCAAAAAGTCCAATGGTATCCTGAGGTGCATTGAGTGGTCAAGGGAGGTTCTCCTCCCCCTCTGCCCTAGTGAGGCCACATCTGGACTACTGTGTCCAGTTCTGGGCTCTCCAATTCAAGAGAGACAAGGAACTACTGCAGAGAGTCCAACGGAGGGCTACAGAGATGATTAGGGGACTGGGGCATCTCTCTTGTAAGGAAAGGCTGAGATACCTGGGTCTCTTTAGCCTGGTGAAGACTGAGAGGGGATCTTATCAATATCTGAAGCATGGGTGTCAAGTGGGTGTCAGTAGTGCCCAGTAATAGGACAAGGGGCAGCAGAAACAAACTAGAACACAGGAAGTTCTACCTCAACATGAGGAGAAACTTTTTTATTTTGAGGGTGACAGAGCACTGGAACAGGCTGCACAGTGAGGCTGTGGAGTCTCCTTCTCTGAAGACATAAATCCCGCTTGGACACATTCCTGTGCAACCTCATCTAGCTGAACCTGCTTTAGCAGAAGAGTTGGATTAAATGATCTCCAGAGGTCCCTTCCAACCCTCACCATTCTGTGATTCTGTGACAGTCACATTAATGTGTGAATCCTTTTCCTTTGTTTAGGGGATAATGTAAATGATAAAAAAAAAAAAAATTCAGACGGTATGTTACAATCACAAAGTAAACTTGTATCTTTCACTATGTTTTTTCTTAGGATTAAATAGGCAAAGTTATCTCTAGGCCCCCTAGCTGGGCTCAGCAGGTTCATCATTCTCTGGAGTCAAAGCTGCCTCAAGGAGCAAGGTGCCTGATATCAGTGGTGGCATCTCTAGCCTTCACTGACATTCCAGTCCCAGCTACAAAGAACCCACTGGTGGATGGTGGGCATTCTGCACAAGGCTTGCATTCATTCCTCTAGAGCTATGTCTGCAGGGTGAGAAATTGCTCCTCCCTGTTTTGAGCTGAGCAGTTTGGTTCCAAAGGGTAACATCACTAGTGACAGTCCTGCTTCTCTCAGAACCCAACAACAGTAACTTGGGTGAATAAACACATTTTTTGACTTGTTGGCTGAAAAAAAAAGTTATGTCAGCTACTTCAAAATACACTTTTCACCAGATAATTAACAATAGTTTCCATCAACACCATCCCCAAATCAACAAGGATAAACAATTTAATTTGGGGAATTCAGCAAAACACAGATGAGGGGACCCATCGCAATTGTGATGGTCTCAAATGTACAAGCAGATGCATAACCTCAAAACCTCTGACTAAGGAAAGTTTTTGAAATAACTGAGAGAATGCTGAGAGGACATTGGTGTAGGGAAATAACCCTGGCAGCAGCAACTACGTGAACTCAGAAGACAAGATTAATATCAAGAAGATTCAAGAGAAGCAGCAGCCAACAGTCAAGACACAAGATGAGTAGGGTGTGGACAGATAAACTGGCAAGGAAAAGAGAAAGGAAGGTTTGGCCTGGATGAAGTGTTACTAGATCAGCTTTGGCTGTGCAGCTATCTAGTGTGTCACCTTGTACAGTGTAGGAGGGAGGCACAGAAAAAAAAAAAAAGTCCAGAGTACTGCTGTTGTCAGTTGTTGGTATATTTGAATTTATACACTCTTTGGTGTGGAAGCCTTTCCCCCCCCCCATGTATTTCTTCACGAATTAGCACACATCTCTTCTTCCACCAGGGTCTGAGAGTCTATCATAATATCCAATTAGATAGCACTGACACAGATGATCATGGAAAAATAAAGAGCATGCACTGACAGCACACATGCTACACTCCATCTGTGGACAAGTGTTTTAAAAAGTTTTTTCCTTATTCTCCACAGTACAACTTAATGTCCTTTTTGCTTGGGCAATATGTAAAAGAGGAGGGTAAGACCCCTTGAAAAAGTCACCATCTGTTCTCAAGATCATTTGAGACTGTAATGACTGATCCGAGTCCTCAGTATCCTCAGAGGAACTTTCTCCCAGATCTATACAGATATCGTCTGCTCTTCAGGGGGTTGAGTAATAAAATGTCTCTCCCACTTCACTGAAGCAGTTTTCTATTTCCAAGTCTATGATGTTCTATACTATAAAATAATGCTGCTCTTTTCAGTAACAGGATCACAGACCTTTGTCTTTTGGCATTCCAACAGATCAGGATAGAAACTGGAAGATGTCACTGTTTCTTTGCAGACCTTACCTTTACTATGTTTGTCAAGCGACTCTGTGAGAAACTGAGTGATGCGGTCAGAAGGAATAGCAAAAGAAATTCCAGCTGTGACCTTCAAGGTATTAATCCCAATCACTTCACCATCCTGTTGGGAGACAGCACCCAATTAATTTTCTCCTAAGTGACAGAGTTCAGCTCACTGCCTAGTATTTCATGTTAAAAACTGGTGTAAGACATTTTAGAGTGTTGTAATCACTTAAGAAATAAACATTACTTGTAAGGGAGGATCTGGGCTCTGATTCATAATTTATTTCACATTTAACTACATTATTAAGGCCAGAAGGATTACAGCACAGCTTGTTCATCCAAGGTCCATTCCACCACTCGGCAAGAGATTCCCTCTGCTGAGCGGAGAGTAGGAGTCACTACTACCACTACAGCCACAATTCACCAACCTGCAAAATCAGTGCTGGTTTAAAGCAATCTATTTTAAAACCAGTTGTGCTGCTTAATCAGGTCCCATCCTTGCCATGCATCCCAGGCTTTACAATGGGAGCAAGCATAACTGCTCCTACCAGATCCCATTTTCCTCACTGCTGTGTAAATTTTCCTGTGCTCTATGAGGAAATGATTTTTCAATAATGTATGACAAAATAATACAAACTATGCAAATTACAAGGGTATCTGTCTACCATTAGCTTGAATGACTGGAAACTGGTATGACCTGTGAATCTTCTAAAAAAAATTCTTATTTCAAATCAGTTCTTGAAACAAAACTACAAACAAAACTCAAGTCATCTGGACTTACCAGATTAACTAGAGGTCCTCCAGAGTTGCCGTACTGAAAAAATGACATAAAGGAACAATAAATTGGTGCTTAATTGTAGGAAATTAGATTTTCATTTCAAACAGTATTTTGTTTGTAATAAATGAAAGAGAGGTCATTTCTTAGGCAGCATGGAAGACATAATATTGATCACAGAATCACACTGCAGGTAGGTCTTACCCTTTGCATTCATAACTCTTACAGTTAGATTTGTTTTCTTTTTAGAAATTAGGTCTTAAGTTAGGACCAACAATTTAACACTCCAAACAGTTAGACCCTAAGTTTAAGAAGAATCATTAAATAATTACAAGGAGTATTTAAATTCTTCTAGAGACTGTCAGAACAAGGTTTTGAAGTAATTAATTGATATTTAAAGTTATATTTCAGTGAGGCACACATACAGTTCTTAAGTAGTATTCATCGTTTTGGTTTGTAACACTGTCTACCTCTCCTTCTCCAGTGGAGAATACAGTGCTTTACATGTTTAATCACAGTGCATTGCTATGAGGTAGGTACTACATAAGGATTGGTTAGTGATCACAGACATGCAGCCCTCTCTAGCAACATCATATAGCAGCTCTGAGCAGTCTGAAATTGCCTAATACCCAATGGCCTTCAAAAGAAACATCCAACAGGACCACAGGAAATTAGAGTCGGAGAATTTTCTTGTCCATCTTCATGTTGGCTCAATATAGTTTTTTTTGAGCAAGGCCAGAGTTTTGAAGTAGGTCTAGTCAACAGCCAAGAGCAGCAACTTAGCACTCAAAAGAAACAAAATCTAAGTGATGTATGACAGCAACATTAGCCATATAAACTGTTTACATTTTGATAGCACTGGGCAAGCCTTATGGATTCTCAGAAGAATAAAACAGACATTTAAGTTTTTAAAACAGCTTCGAAGTTAAAGTTTAAACAAAGAAATCCGTTTCTTACATTGTATTTCTTCAGTAATTAGAGGCCACACGCTTGATTTTTATGCCTGACTGACACAAAGGAACCTAGATAATGACTTTTCATCCTTCTTCAGCATACCACTTTTCATTCCCTTGTCCTCTGCTTGAAGGATGCAATAACGAGAGAACCCCAGCACAAGCAGTATAGCTCCATTTAGGAACGTAAGGCACTGTTTTTTCCTGCCGCATGTTCCTGCTGCCCTAGCATTTCTCAGAAGGCAGCTCATGCACATTCCTGCAGGAAGGTCTTGGCTGAGCCACAGGAATGCTCCAAATAGACCAGCTCTCAAACTCCTCCCGTTCTCAGGGGAAAACTAGTGCATTAGCTAAGCACAAAGCATCCCTATGCCAGGGACTATCTTCATATTTTGTGGTCTCAGATGGCAAACCAGTTCAAATACATTGTCATTTTCCTTACCTCCTCTGCTATCACTATTCCATTTGGTCTAGCATTATCTGACCTACTCTGCTATCCAAGTCTAAACTTGCTCATTAGCTTTTGAGGGCAGTGAATGTCTAAGTGTATACAAGGAAGCAGTTTGATCTTGAGGAATGCGTACAGGCGTGAAGTCAAGAATCCCATGTTCTAATTCTGTCCCCTCCACCAATTCAGTGTGTGGTCCCAAGTAACCCATTTTGCACAATTTTTCCTTTTCTCCTTATACAGCTAAAGAGAGTAATTCCAATTAAGCGTCATAAGAGGTTCAGCTCCTGGATCATATAGATGATTTTGGTAAAAGCTGACTTTTATGTCATATCTTAGCACAGGAAGTAATTACCCTCTTTTTTCTGATACAGTTTCTCTCAACGAGTCTGTAACAATAAACATTTGTGAAACGCTTTGCATATGTAAAATGCTAAGCATTAGTACTTGTTATATCAAATGTGACACTGAGGTTCAGCAAATAAATCCTGAAAATATTTTCCTATCAATGTGTAATAGACTGAAGCTATAAAATTTTGGACCACATTCTACCTCAGATATGCATGCACTGTTCTTTTTAGAAGTTATATACATACACACCCAAGGAATTTACTTACGCTCTTTGGATCCCTCAAAGCTGCTGTGGAGGTACATTATTTTCATGTATTTCTATAAAACATGCAGTGCTCTCAAGTCTAAACTGTATCTCAAACTTTATGTTATTTTACATATGTGCAAGGGGAAAACAAGAACAGCAACAAAGAAAGCAGCCCTCTCCTTAGGTTCTTATCTGGGTGTCCTCTCATTAAACTGAATCAGATAGCATCAACTTGACTACTCCATCTGGTTCTAATGCATAGAGATGAAAGAAACTTTGTCTGCATTCTACAGCTTGCTTGGCCACTTCAGCTGAACAAGGAGAGAGAGAAATGTGTTGATTTACTGCTGTCTATGCAACAATGTGTCAGTGCAAGAGGTGAACAAGAAGGGTCTGTCATATGGATCATCTTCATAGACAATCTCAAAGAGAGCAGTTTTATTTATCATACCTTTCACAACACTAATTCCTGAATGCCACTTACAGACACTGCATAGTCTTTTATAAAAAGAAGAGCCTATCAGTAATTTTAAACAAAGCTGCTTTTACTTAGTGGATTCATGTTTCAGAGCACACACTTCCCTGCTGAATAGGGTGGAGATTTCAAGGTCCCAGGACTGTGAAGTTCAGCTCCTCACATACCTAGTACTTACATTGATAATAGCATCTGTCTGAATGTAATCCATATCCGAGTCCCGCAGGCCAAGTTCTTTGCCATCTCGCTGAGCAGTGCTGACAATACCGGTCGTCACGGTGTTCTGTAAGGCAAACGGACTTCCAATCGCCACCACAAATTCTCCTGGCCTCAGATCAGCAGAGTGTCCCAGTAACAATACTGGTAATTTTTTCTTAAATAAACACCAAAAGATAGAAATAAGCATTAGTTTACACCTGAAAATGACCTGATTGGAAAGATCAAAAACTAGGAAGAAGTTAGGAACATACACTTCCCATTACATTAATGGAAGAGCCACTCACTATCATATACCCCAAACTTACCAGGTGAAATTAGTATACTGCAGGGTGTTACTGTATTAAACTGTCTTCAGAAGCAAACTTCAGCAATAGTACCTTGCAATTTCATCCAGGGAATAAAAAAAAAAAAAAAAAAAAAAAAAA
>JANHGN010021881.1:0-67189 GCA_024605025.1 Megaceryle maxima | reverse complement strand
ACCAGAGAAAAAGTGATAATAAGAGGGGGTTTATAGATAAAAAATTTCCACAAAAAAAAAAAAAAAAAAAAAAACCTAGAAAAATAAACCGAGGAAAAAAAAAAAAAAAAAAAAAAAAAAAAAAAAAAAAGCCAGCAAGATTCTTAAGCAGATTTCCCTGTTTTCCAGCAGATTGTTCCCTCCTCCTAGAAATATCACACACAAAGCAGCTGTTGACCAGCTACTGGCACAAAGCTAGAAATAGTCACTATAGCCTGAGTCTTCAGGTAGAGAGAGCAGAATCTAGCTACAAATTCATTGAGCCACACTTTTTTTCCTTCATTTTTAGCAGTTCCTAGCACAGAAGGCAAAGTAATTTAATTCTATGGTAATAAAAATTTCCAGGCCTGTACATCAGCACCTTGTTTATCCCAGATATATTTCCAAGGAATCACTAAACATCTATTCCAGCCAATCATTCTGGACTAAATGAAACTGAAATAGGGTTCCCAAATTAATTCATTGATCTATTTATGCCACTCACCTTAGGGTGAATCTTTATTGTTGCAATATCAGATTTCTTGTCAATGTCTTTGATGGTTGCTTCATAGGTATCTCCATTCTGTAGCTGCACTTTCAATTGTTGTCTCCCTGATATAGCATTGGTGCTTGACACCACATGGGCATTGGTCACAATTAAACCAGAATCAGACATAATAAATCCAGATCCACTGGAAAGCGGGACATTGCGACCAAAGAGAGGGTGCCTGCACAAAATGAAAGCAATTATAACTTGTAAGAGAAGTGTAACTTGTGACAATTACATTAGAAACCATTTTCCACCCTGAGAAGTAACAAAGCATTTGATGACCAGTGTTTTACAAGCCTTACAAGAACTACATGAAAAAAATACTGACAAATAAAGGATCCTTTCCTGAAAACTGTGACTGCCTTCAGTTGGCCAGGGAGATAGGAACTGATGTTTTCAGGCAACCCATGAGGCCCTTTGGTGTTCAATTCTGTCTTCCTAGCAAAGAGGCTAAGTGACAAAAAAAGGTAGGAGGAGAATCTCATCCCACCAGTTGCTGCTTCTGTATGGGAAGAAAATGATGACAGGAAATAGTAGGGCTGGCAAATGGAATGATCATTTAATGGGAAGAAGGAAAGAAGGTGAAACCTTGCAGCTGGACAAAGGAGTAAAGAAAGAGGTGACTTCTCAGGGAATCAGGAAGCCCAAGCATAGACTGGCAGGAAACAGCAGGTCTGGAAACTGAAAGGACTGGGAATGTGAGAGAAAAATGAAGTATCACTAACAAAGGGTAAAACTTAGTGGGAAACAACATTTGCTGCAATATACAGTTAAAAGACTTTATAAACTGTTTAAAATATTATGACTTTTTTGTATGAACAACTGCTATAATGACCTCAGATTTGTTAGAACAGAAAGTGCCTGGGCAGTAGAAGATCAGAAAGGGTCCACAAATTCTTCTTTCCTCCAATATGTGGTCCTTATTAGGAAATTGTTTGAAAGTTCTAGGCTATTCAGCAGTAAAGAATTGGAGCTAATCCCAGGCAGAAGGCAGTATCACAATTAGCACCCAGCAGGCTGCTGGACAAACATTTACTTATAGGGAAAAGAATAAATTATTGTAACTACATATGCAAAGATCCTACACATCTTCAACTCTCAAAAGTCACCATGAGCATAAAGAAATGTCTCAGAAAATCTGATTATCTTGATTTTCCATATTAAAAAAGCCTATAAAAATTCTCCAATAAATTCTTAAGCCAATGCAAAATCAGAGTGCTCCAAACAGAGAGGTATTAGAGTACATGTAATATTGGCAGCAATTTGTCCTGACAGCAGGTTGGTTTGAGCACTCAATGTTAAACATGTCTCCCAGGTTGTTTTCAGCACTCACTATTAAACTTGCCACCTCAGGTCCAGCTTCAGTACACTGACTATTGGTATGCTTTGGTCAGCAAACTTAGTACATTCTTTTTCCTATCAAAAATCATTTCTGTGTTTAGATAGGTTACATCTAGTCAACATGCTACATCTTAATCACCTCTCACTGAAAGCAGAACAAGCAACACAGAGCTACGTTCTTCCACCTTAACTTCTGGACTTTTTTTTTTTTTTTACTGAGATAATAAACATAATCCAACAAGCAACACATTTTAGTGAAGGCTGAATAGGCCCCCAAAGAGGAGACAGACTTATTTTATGGCAGACAATATGTATTATAAAGTACTGTAAAGACTGTAAGCCAAATAAGAGATCTACTAAACAGGAACAAAACACAAAAATGGGTGGTTCTCTGGGTAAATAAGTCTGCTGTAATATTTCAAAGTATTTTATAAACTTGAAGAATTCAAAATGGAAGTTACTACACTAGATTAAAAAAAATAAAAATCTTTGTAGACCTTAGTTAAACAATGAAATTAAAACAAAGGATTGAAAGTGTTACCTGAGGAAGAGTTCAATGTGCACAACTGCAGGTGCAATCTTTTCCACCACATCTGCTATGAAATTGAACTTGTATCTTGGGCTGCTGGACTGTAGGTGACCTATACTAGCAGAAAGAATTGGAATATGTTAATAAGACAATACCCATTTTTAGGTAGGTGAGATAAATATGCTTTGAATTGGTCTGTTTCTCCTACAGGGATAGTTTTCAAACAGGTACTGGAAAAAGAATCAAAATCATTAAGACTGTTCAGAATTTACCCAGCACTTTGCCTGATCTTGAAAAAAAATTAAGCATCAGCATCAATTGGATGCAAGGTTTTTTTTTTTTTTTCTTGGAAGTATACAAAGCTTGTCTGGAGTATTTTTCTTGGGACAACTACTAATTATTATCCAAAATGCATAGGGTCATAGGATAACTCATGTTGGAAGGGATCTAAGGTCTCTAGTTCAACTTGTACCACTGCTTCACTGTCCTCCATGAAGTAAAAGGTTTTCTTTTGACTAGTCTGAACCTCTCTCAGAGAGATTGATGCTTCAATTCATGCCCCTTATCCCTCATCCTCATACTATGCACCATTGTAAAGAGCCTGGCTCCACCTTTCTGATAGCTTTCTTCTGAGTACAGGAGGGCTGATGTTCGGTCCTTCTGAAAGTTTCTTTTCTCCAGGCTGAACAAGCCCAGTTCCCTCAGCTGCTTCTCACAGGAGATATGTCCATCCTCCCCAGCCATCCTTGTGACCTTCTCCTATACTCACTCCAGTTTGTCAATGCCTTTCTTGTACTGATGGATCCAAAACTGGATGCCGTATTCTAGATGTGGGGTAACAACTGCTGAGTATTATAGCTGCGGCATTTGGGAACTGCAACTAGAACCCAAGTTCAGATTTCTTGAAGTAGACACATTAGAAACCTGCTGTAAATAACAATCTTTGCACCTTAAAAGTTTTTCAAATTCACATTTGTCACATGCAGCTGGGCATAGCAATAGATTACTAAATGCTAAGCTTTCTGACAAAAGCCAGTGCAGTACATTAAACAGCAGTACTATATGCAGCATTTATGAATGCTGAATGTATTTCTGCAGAATGAAGACCTCAGAGAGAGAAAAACACCCACAGCATTCTGGCTTCTAATGTCACAACATCCTGGATTCTAACATTACAACATCACAAAGTAGTAATACTTCTTATGCTAGAATGCCATACTTATCTGCAATCCCTAATAAATGGGGACATACTGCCACATGTTAAACATATGCTAGGGAACGTATAACAACATTCAAATATAAATCTTTTAGGTTCACATCCTCATGCTTTGAAATTAACTATGAGATATAGGGAAGGCAGTAAACAAGTTGTAATCAGATACAGCAGTAACATTTTTCAGCCTTTTTAAAATCTAGTGCAACAGTACACTTTATCTCAGGAGATAGAATTCTTTTTCTGTCATTTAGTCAAGAAGGAGAGGCTCTAATTTCTCAACAATATCAACTCTTCAGAAGTGATGCTTTATGCCATTGTGATTTGCTCAACTCATGATGAAGGATGAGCTTATTCCACAGAAACTCTTTCATACCATGTCCACACATGGTTTTAAGAGTTACAGATTTGCCTAGTTCTAGATCGCATAACATCGTAATGCATCCAGATACAGATTCTGTCTTTTGAGAGTATATATTTTCCTTTCATTGGCCATCCTTGACAGAAATCTTTAAAAAGAAAGAAGGTAGGAGGCATCACACAAACAAGGATGGATACAAAGAAAATCAAGAGTTCTTATGCATTTTGGTATTCTGCATAGTTCTTAATTCAAAGACCAATTTCACCAATCCTTATGTGCATGTGTTTTACTGACCATTAAACCCGGTAACTTTTAAATTACTTGGGTTCAATATAGAAATTACAGCACAACAAAGTCTAAGCTATTTACAAAAAAGATGTCTCACTGGTCAATTCTATTCTTTGAATGAATTCATAAGAGAGTGGGTGACAGAGAACTAGTTATTATAATTCCTATAGTCTCTTTCTAAGAAAGCTTTTTCCTTAAAGTGTTAAAAGGACATAAAGTCAGAAAGTGAAAGGCCTTGCATTACCACAGTATCCAAAAGAAACCATGCTTACATTTAGCAAGCTAAATTTATATGATATGTTATAAACAGAAGGAACAATTTGGCAGGACTAGATTAGGTCTATTATTTTTATGTACATTCTCATGCACTCTGAAAAAATCCCTCTACCAATTGAATATGCTTGTTTCAGTACTTAGTTTAAAACAAACACTGCAAACAGGAATCATGGAGGACAGTCAAATGTAAGCACAATACACTGTTATTTATTTTTCTTACTGGGCCAGTTTTATCTTACCTTCATTTCACAGGCAGTTGCCTGATTATGCAGTATAGCCTTTGCAGTCTATTAACATGACTGAGTGCTTGCATAGACAGCAGTGTCCACTGATGGGACATACCATTGTCATCACATTTATCTCAACAGAAATGACTATTCGTCTATGAAAGACATTTGACTAGACCCTCAGGTGATGAACTAGCATAGAACTGGGGGAGAAAGCATGGTGAATGAAGGCTTTCAGTTGCTGTAAATCAGCATAGCTCCATGTGAGCCAGGGCAATTAAATCCAGCATTGCATACGGCCAAAAGCAGAGGAGGATGCCTGCCAAAGCTCAGTTTTTCATAACTCCTGACTAGCCACCCATCATGGGCTGCAGTGGCTTTCCAGGCAAGACCTGAGGTAGGCACAGAGAAGAACTCTGAAAGATGAAGCAGATTAAGGTAAACATGGAAAGAGATGAAGAAAATAAAATGCAGCAATACAGAGAGGAGACTGTAAAACTGAAGCAAAGCTTGTCTTCTTTCTATACCATACTGAAAGCATTTCTCAGTCTGAGAAGAAGTCCAGAACCTCCCTGCTTGGCTCAGAAGATAAGAATACTCAAACCTGAAGGTGAATCCACATCTGCACTACATATTGAAGGGAAATCTGAAACAAAGGAGGATCAAGAATAACAGACATGCAAACTTTGTAAGAAAGGTGTAGCTGAAGATCTACCGGCCTGATTAGAGATGAGCTGGTCTTACTGTTGACTAGTGAGGACTAAATACTCATGAAAACTGACTCACAAAGTTGAGATGCCTTTATAGAAACTGATCTTTCTTGAATCATCTTCTGTAAGCTTGAAGTGAAGAAAACCTTAAAACACATTATTTGAAATGCCAGGAACTCAAACTGTGGACTTGTAAACTGTAAACGCAAACTAACATTTACTCACAAACATACAGCCCTGTTTAAGGGAATTGAAATGCTGGTTGATATTAATAACATTTTTGTGCATAATTATAAACTGATGGTTTTCATCATAAATTCTCAATATAGTTTAAAGGGAGGAACTGCAGCCTGAGAGACCAAAGAGGCAGGTGACGTCCGACATTGTATAAGTTGTATAAGGTTACCCTGAAAACAGGTGTTACAACTGTGGCAGTAGAATAAGGGCTTTAAGTCAGACCTTCACTCTATCCTTTAATTCACAGTAATTGGTAGACAGTAGCTGCTACTACTGTTCTTAATAAAGCATAAAAGCAAATGTGTCTTTCTTCCTCCTCAACAGCCCCACCACTACACACTGTCTTGAAGTTTCATGCAGCTCTCTGACCTCTACTGGAGTGTGAATGTGAAAACTCTGAGTTTACAGCAGCTTTGTGTATTTTGACCTATTGACCTACTGAGATTTGCTACACATTTTTTCAAAGGTCTCTCAATAACTTCCATTATTTTCCATGTTATTATTGCATGTTCAAAATCATCTTACACTAATCAAAGCTAATTTATCTGGGCAAAAAGCCAGAATTTAATCCTATTAACTACCTGTTGCATAACCAAGATACCAAAGATACTGCAACTAGGTTGTACTTGAAGCAAAAATAAATTTATACTGTATGATTCTTTAGCTGTTTACACATTTCAAAAGAACTAGATTTTCCCAATCTGCTCCATAGCCACAAAACCACCAGATTTTCAGCAGATCTGAACTCCCATCCTATCATTTCAAATAAGCAATTAGATCTTCAGAAACTCTCCAGCTCCTCTGACAGAACACTTGAGGCCAGATTTGGATACAAATGCCTAAATTAGAGTTAAAGATGTTTGTCCTATTTTGTAAAATGTGATCTTACATTTCCAGTACTATGGGCTCCAACTACACTGGATTTATATGGTTAAAGATGAGTGCCAGTCATGCAGGAGCATCCCTGTTACCAGCTTAAGACTCTTCCTGGATAGCAGTGCTATCTACAGGCTATGGGTTCATTTAATAGTGTTTTATTTATGTTCTTGCAGAGACAACAAACCCACTCCAATCTCATTAATGCTGCTGCAAATCAGGAACACCCTGATAAATCTGTAGAATTAACTTACATGAGAGCCAGAGAAAAGTTTTTGCAGAAAAAAAAAAATCATCATAATCCCACTGACGACAATAAAGCTTAACTAATTTACATATGCAAAAGACTGAAAGTTTCTGAATATCTGCCAACTTACTCCCCATAGAATTAAATCAGATTACTTTCAATGCTTTCTTAAAGACTATATATTGCATTAAAATCCACAATTCTATATTCAATTAATAATTTGTGAGCCTGGGAAACTCATTCTTTTAAGACTGTTCCCCCATTCCCCTTTTAAAACCAGCTTCAGAAAAGATCTGTGTGTTCAGCAAAATTATTATGTCTAAGGGAGGACTGCAACCTGGCAGATCTGATCACCAGGGATAAACACTGTCCCTACTGTGCTTTCATGAAAAGAAATGAAAGACAAATAAAAGATTATAATGTCTCTGCTTAAAAAACAGAAACATCTGCTGGAAACACAGGTTCAGGGGCAGCTTTTCTGATGAATTCAGCATTAAGATCAAGTTGCATAGCTGTGCACTGACCATAAAGCCTTGGTGAGTTTAATGCCACATTATGGTTCAGGCAACTTGTTTATACAATGGATGTCTACCGTGCACAGATGAAAACAATTTGGTGAAGCAACACCAAAGTGGCTTTCTTGTGCAGTGCAGCAGTCAGAACAGCCAGAGAGAAACAGACTGGCACAAGCCTTCCAGCACAGACACCTCACTGCCTCACTGACTTCAGATGCTTGTTATTCCTCTTTCCCAAGTGAATGTCATAAGGAGACGCAATGAGAACATCTCTTCCCTGTTAGCTCTTCTATACAAAGCAGTGAGGTGCTGTACTGTGAATTATATGCCAAACACTGTACAATATTTATCCTCACCTGCAGGAACTCAAAATGAACTCAGACATATGGAAAACAATCAATAAAAGGAAAGCGACTAGAGTTTGTTTCCAGTCAATACTTTGCAGTGCATTTCCCTAAATACAGCTGGAGACAGCTGTAAGGCTTTGATGACAGTAGTACAGTAGGAGACTTCAGTATCTCTTACTGGGACAGTTTCTCAGAAATATAAGTAAGGATATGCTCTGTTGTTCCTCTATCTTCAAGGTCATGTACAGGCACACTCCAAAACACTCCATGCAGAGCTGTGTGCAATGACTCTGCTCAGGTATAAACTGTATTTCAAACACTTATTTTAGGGAATTGAACTTTTAGGCTCATATCTTGCAAAGATTTGACTGACACGGGTGAGGCTTTACATCATAACCACTTTCTGAGAGTAACTTCAGTTAACATAGATGATGGAACTTCTCCAGCAGAACCGTGCAAAGGATCAGCATCAAAGCCAATCTACTTGTTTCCTGGAACTTATTTCCTCAAAGGTTTTCTAATCAATCTTTTAGTTCTCTTTGTTGCACTGACAAAATAGCACACTTGGTTGGGGGGGGTGTTGTTTGGGGTTTTTTTTTTTTAATTGCTTTGCTTCTGCATCCTAGGTGAGAAAAATACAAATCCTTCAACATCTGAACTGTCTTCACAGAAACCATTAGCAAAATAATATTGCAGGGAATTATTAACTGTACTAAGTTGTACTGAGAGATCATAAACAGCCCTTTGTGCAAGAACGAGTCGAACATAAATTGGCTGTAGATTGCAGGAGACTGAGTGAATCCTTTGAGGGCGGAGTCTGACACTAATAATGACATTGTTAAAACTAAAATTTGCTGCAGTGAGAAACAGAGCTTTGTAAGAATGGGTCTTTGTTAACAGAGGTTGTCCTCCACAAATGTTTATGCCACTACATACATACAAGCCTGTAATAGCGTGACTTTATCACAGAAGGTGACAGCAGGAAAAACCTCTCTGCTTCAGAAAATTCTCATGTATTAATATATCTGGTGCCAAAGAGGGGAAAAAAATAGATTATGTATAGCATAGTTTAAATTTGTCTATGTGTTCTGCAGACTGTTCCTGTTAGTATATCTGAGAAGCCCATGGGTCTGCTCACTCAGATGCACAAGGTTACCTATAAATAATACTTCTCAGGGCATAGGCATACTGAAGAACATCAAAGACAGTTTCTGTATCTCTATGGAGTACATGCCCCCTTGAGTACACTGTATCTATAACTTGCAATTTGACATTATGTTCTTCAAGCTAATCCAGAACTTCAGTAAGGAATCAAATATATGAAATTCTGTCAGTTTTGGAATTATCACCAAGTCATTCTGGGCACCTCTTTCCTCCCTTTCCTCCTGCATCCTTCACTACTCTTTTTTCATGGATCCTCATTCACCAGATTTCTGTCACTCGGAAACCACAGCTAAGTCTTCTAAGGCTATCTCAGTTTATCACAGACAGAATCTAACTTAGCTTCAACACAAGAAACTAGAAATGGACAGGAGTAGACACTTCAAAAGTTGCTCCTCATGGTCACTGCATGTTCTGAAAATAGCCTAAATCACTCTATGTAAGGCTACCATTATCTGAGATTGTTTTTATACATGTATGGTTTTGTAAAACTGGATTTACTTCATAACAAGCCTTCAAACTGAGTCATTTGAGGCCAGATTTCTTTCGAGTGAAAAAGGGAGAAACTCGACAGTAATTTTAAACTGTCAACTTTCTTCTAAACCTTTCATTACAGCCATTGCATGTTATTGTTTAAAAAAAAAAAAAAATTAAAAATACCATAATTCAGCTCTATTCCTGGCCCAACCACCAACTCAGTCTGACCTCGGGCAAGACACTTGGTTTCTTTGAGCTTCAGTTTGCGCAGCTGCAGAACTGAGTAAAAAAAAATTAAAACTTAACAGAGAACCAGATGCTTCATCCAAGCTGAGGTTTTCTGGGACAAAAAATAAAGCCAAAATAAAGTGAACACTAAAACTGTTGCTTGAAAACAGAATAACAGAATGTTACCTCTAGACCTCATGGCTCTGAATTTCTTAGCCTATTAACAGTAAATTCAGTAGATTCATTTCCTTAAAGAAAATATCATATATACCAGAGCCCAAGCACTCAGTAAGCCCTTAGATAAAGGGTAGCTCACTCATTTTGGTTAAGATTCTGATTATTTCATATGGATCAGTTCCAAACAAGTACTAGGAGTAGTGAAGCTTACAGATGTGAAAAAAAGAACATGCAGACAGCAATCTTTAACTACAACATACTGGAGAGACCGATCATTGCAGCTCTAGGCTGGCATCTTGAGCAATTCCCTGCTCTGACAAGATACTCCTACAGGAACTCCAAGAATATCCTTCAACATCCTCCCTGCCTGCACCACAGTTTACCTTCTCTCATTAAAACTCCATTATGCATATGACTTTTCAGGAAAGCTATGAGAAAGGTAGCATAAGCAAAGCCTTAAAATAATGTATCAGTAAGTAGATGAAAATATATTAATAACATTAACACTTCCATAAAGTGCACCACTTTAATACTAAAAGAAAAAACCCTACCAACTTCAATGATTGCTAAACTTTCTGAAGTTAAACCATCAAGCCTGAAGTTGCCATAGCATATCACACTAGCTGAGCAAAGGCCTTAGTACAACACAACAAACAGGAGACTATTTGATAGCCCGAGTGTCAATATTTTAAACCATAAAGGAGGTTCACAGGCACTCTTGTGAAAAGAAAATAGAACAGGCAAAAGACTATGTTTCAGGTGTTTTACATACTAGTTGATGCTTTTCCTGCCTTGTTTGAGCCACGTGGCTTTCCAAGCATTTTCTGCCTCCAACTGCCTGTCAGGTGAATCCAATTAACATCCCGTACACCACCAAGGAAGGCCCCAGAGCCCAAGCATTACCGGGTCCCGGCTCTGCACGTGCAGGCTACCGACCTGCAGTGCAACCTGCACAGGCAACGCCACCAAAACCCCTCAGCAGTGAATGCCGATGTTATGGAAGGACCACAAAGCCAGAGAACAACCTTGCTCCACTGTTCCGCCAGCACGCTTTGCTCTGCCTGCAGAAGGGGCAATGGCTGAGGACCCAACTGCTGCCCTGCCCTGACAGCCCAACGCCCCCGCCCGGCTCACGTCCATGCTGTCCAGCGCCTTCATCTGCTTTCAGCACCGATACGCACAACGCTAAGGCGCCCACGGCCATGCTACCGACAGGAAACCTTCCCAAAGCTCAGCCTGAGGGCTCTGCCCCACAGTGAGGTGCAAGGAGGAGGATTTGGGAGGTTCAGAAAGGACCTGAGCGCCCTTTCCCCACACTACAGAGACTGCTGGCAGCCAGGCGTGGTGCCTTGCCCTTGTAGCCTCTTACAGTCCCTGGAACCACCTGGTCTTCCCAGGTCACTGAAAAACATTTGATATTTTTCTCAGCCTAGAACCCAGCTTGCCCCTGCACTGCCACCCGCCGCCCTCTGCCCCACGGGCAGGCCCCGCCATGCTCCTACCCGATTCACAGGCTCCCTTCTGGACCTGGGCGACGGCGGGCAGGCCGTGCTGCAGCGCCTTGCGGCTCACGGCCTTCAGCTGACAGATGTTGTCGTAGGTCCGGCCGTCGCTGCCACACACCTGGGCGCTGAGCTTGCACTGGCAGACGCCCTTGGCGAAGCGCTTGCCCATGGGGTAGCGGCAGTCGAGGCTGTCCCCGCAGGGCGGGTCCTCCTTGCGGCCGCAGGACTCCCCCTCGCCCGCGGCGCAGATGAGGCAGCAGTTGCAGCGATCGGGGACGTAGCCGCTTGGGCAGCTGGGGCTGGGGCACTTGGAGACATCGCAGCGCGTCGGGCACTTGGCTCGGGCCGCCGAGAGCTCCGCGGCGCCTGGGCTGCAGCTGAGGGAGAGCAGGAGCAAAGGGCTCAGCAGCGACACCCGCATCCTCGGCGGGCTGCTGGCGGGGAGAGCGGCGGAGAAGGTGTGCGAGCCCTCCCGGCCCGAGGGGAGGAGGCGGGGAAGGTGCAATCGCGATGCAGCGAGGGAAAGGAAAGTCGGGCTTTACGCACACACGGGCGGGAAACTGTCTTCTGCCCCGAGCAGAGCTCCTGCAGGAGGATGAGGAAAAGGCAGCAAATATAAGGAAGAACGCTGCAGTATAAAGCCGCGGAGTGAAGGCCACTGGAGGCCGGCAGCTCAGCTGCTCCCCCGGACTAGCTCGCAAGGCTGAGGCGCCAACCCATGGCCAAGCTGCTGCGCAAGGTGAGCGCCGTCCTCAGGCGGCCGTGGGAAGCAGTGAAGACGGCGCGGTGCAGAGCGGCAGGGTTATATGTGGGACGTGCCCGCGGCTGCCGCCGCCTCCAGGAGCGGCCGCGGGAGCTCCGCGGCAGCAACGACTCCAAGGCCCCACCCCGGCCGGGGAGGGACGGCTCCCCGCGGGTGGGCCGCCGGGCCGGGGAGGGCCTGGCGGAGGGCAGCACCCAGGCGGGCCGGGGTGGGCTGGAAAGGTTCTCTACAGGCGGGCAGAGCAGAGCGGGTCAGCTCCTCTCAGCTGGGGCGCTGCGCGGGCGATGTCGCCCGTCTTCTGGTGAATCGCCGCCCCGAGGGGAGAAAGGTCCCGGGGTGAGTTCGGCTGCAGCGAGCCACTCAAAGCCACCAGCTGTGGGTGCGCGACGTGGGCTAAAAAAAATGCAAATATACACATTTAAGAGAATATATGTGAAGAGAGCAGTTGTGTTCTCTGTGACGCAGGGGGCAGAATGCCAGCATCCCTTTTGTATTCCATCACGCTTGTCTTTGATGTTGTCAGCATTAATAAGGACATTTGACACCAAAGGATAATTGAGTTTGGGCCACTGTTGTAATATTAAACACACTGGCACATGGACAGGAATCCCTTTTTACAGGTGACAAAGCAGAGACACCTGGAGCTGAATGTATCCCTTGTAGCCACTCATTCATACATGGCAGCATGGAAAGTTGTACAAGACACTTTACAACAGCCAAAGGGCTCCCCACCATCATTTGCTTCAACAAAAGATTTGGTAACTTCTATATAATAGCAATTGAAAATGCTAGCAAAGCCTTAATTACTGAGGTTTGGGTGTTTTTAGTCTATTATTAATCACAAAGTATTCAGTAACACTGTCAGGCAGAAGAGACCATCCGTGAAGCTCTGAACTAGTCACCTACAGTCTTCATAACATGCAGAATAAACCTTGCCCATGCATGCCATCTTTATCAACAAAACATATTTGCTCAAAGGTAGCAACTAGTTATAACTTTAATTAATATAGGTGTGAGTTAAGCTGACTTCAGGAGAAAGACCTCTGACCTAGCTCACCCAGAGACTTTACCAAACTTGGCAAGTCTTACTTCGTGCATATGACACTTCCAACCTTGACTTCTGCCTGCAGTTCCCCCTTCCCTCTTTTTCATGCATAGGCTAAAACTTGTGCAGTCCTGCAAAGTACTACCTTGAGCTTTCTCCTGGTAGAATTCCATGAACCAGGTTTAAGTAGGGACAATTTACTGACCAGCTGCATCTGGCTATAAGGTTATAAGAAGGAAGAAATTAGGATGCTGTCTTCTAATTAAGAACCTCTTGAATGCTGTAGGCAGTGCCCAGAATCCTCTGCTACAGTCGGTGTTTCATTGTTCCCCCAGAGATGGTCCAAGGCTGGAGTCTCCAAACAGCTGCAGTCTTATGGCAAAAAAATGATACATGTGATGGCTAAAGATCCTACATGTCTTGTGATGAGAAAACTGTAAAATTTTGTTTTAGAATGCATCTTGCCACATTTTGAAAAGGTAAGATTTACTAAATAACTTTATTTAAAGAGCAATATCTAAAATACAAAAAAAAAGAGTCAATGTTTTGATGTGAAGTTACCCTCTAAGGAAACAGGAAAAAATAAAACCGGAATTTTTTAGTTCTGTAACATGGATCAGAAAGAAACATGAACTTTGTGTGTAGGTAATGTGAATATTTTCATTATTTATTATGACAGTTACAAGGAAGGGGTTGGTGAAAATGTATCAGTTACTGATCTTAGACTATGGAATCTTTCATGGTTCTATTGGCATTCCTTTTAGTTGTCTCCTCCTGTAGTCACACTTGGAGACCTCAAACAGGATGTAGCAAAACAGGGTGAATATGGACAGATATGGACAGCAACCTTAACTGGGGAGTTTGCAATCTAGGATGAGTGTAAGGAATATCACAGAACCTTTCATCATTGTCTCATCAATTTGCATCTCCTTAATTCAGGATTAAAAAAAAATAATAATCTGAAAGGTATTTTCTGCTGGTTTATTTTGTCTATGAGACAACAGATGAAAATTTCTCTCAGATAAGCATATGTATAGTATTGCAAGTGCTAGAACCAGGTATTAATTATATTCTGAGGGTTACTGATCAGGCTCCTGTTTATTGTAGGAGATAAACAGATCTATATGGGATACTTCAGTTTCTGCAACCATTTTTTTTTTCTTTCAAAATTCATTATTCCAAAAAAACAGTGATTCAGGGAGTAAGGAAAAATATGAACGCCACATCAAGTATTGTGGGTGTCTCTTCAGAATATTGAGCAAGAGGTTTAATGGCTCAGTGCTACTTTCACTAGGATTTGAATTCAAAATTCAAAAGTGGCACTGAAAGCTATTTAAATGATAACACATTCAGTAATAGTTCTCCATCACTTGGAAAAATGACCATTTTATGGGTTCTGAATCACCTCTGTCTGGTGGAAATGATGCTAACTGCATATAGTTGGAAGGGAGGTGCCTCAAGACCAAAGCAATGCAGGAAATGTTACTGGTGACTCAGTGGGTATCTGTCTTCTCTCTTGAGGGCCAAATTGTGATTTTGTGCAAGACCCAAAGGACAGTGAAGCATGTAGTCACCAGGCCCTTAAAAGAATGTCAGGAGTTAGCTCTAAAACTCACCTATTTCATTCTAAACCCTCTTTTTCCCTTTCTCACGGTAAGAAAAAAAAGTCCTTGCTGGCTTTTTATGAAGCTACTTGTCCTGTTGTGCCTGCTTGTTTGCAGCTCCTGGTGCACATGCAGGGCAGGTTTATGGTCCCCAGCTGTTCCCACTTTTGCCTGGCTGCATCTGTGTCATTGGAGACATGGACGCTGGTCTGTTCGGTGCTGTGTATTCCATGTAGCCATGACAGAGAAGTAGGGTGGCACGAGACACTACCCAGAATTAATAGTGAAATGATACTTCAGTGCTGCACCGGGTATAAATATGCTCCTGGTAAAGGAAGCGCCATTTGGATGATACTTAAATCTAAATTTATGACTCCATAAACATTAAAATTAATTGCTTGAGTAAAGAATATTTTCCACTTTGTCTTTTCCCAATCCAAACAGGGTAATTTTGTATCAGCTGATTTAAAGCTGACTGTTTATCTCTCAGTTTAAATCACAAAGTATTCTAATTCACATACTGTTTGAAACTCTATTATTATAATTCATCTCTGTGAAGTCATAAGTCTTATAAGTTTCTTTGGAGTTAATTTCTATGTAATTCAAATTTCTTGTTACTGTTGCTTTAATACGGTTAAAATTCAGAAATACTCACTTCTGTTCTAACCTCGCTATACAAATTGTGTAAACTAAAGACCACTCTGACCCTACCACTGAGGCCTCTAAATTAGGAGCACATGTTTAATATTCATCCTCAGTTCCTTGTAGGAGTATTTTGAAAAGAAATCCAAAGCACATTTTAAACTGGAGTAATAAACGCTGTTTATTTATCAGATTGTCTGCATCTCATTTCCTGAACTAAACAGCTAAAGTCTGTTTGCACTCCTGACACTGCAAGTCTCACAAGCTGATCCAAGAGAACATCTGTCAGTTTGTTTTCAAGACTGGACACTGCAGAAGAAAAGAAGAGGTGGGAGGAGAAATAAGACTTTCACAAACATACCAGTTCAAACAGAGCGAGAACTTTCTCGGCTGCCTTCATAAGCCAGGCAAGCTGTGCTTAGAAATACACTTTTAAGGACAATTTCTTTCATTTCCCCCATCCCCTTATAGTGTTTGAAAAGCAGCGGTCATTTTTCTTCTCTGTGTTCTGCTTAAACTGAAGCTAGTAAATAACTTCTGGAAGCGTTAATGAGTCCAAAAATGTATTCAAGAAATACTCTCAAAGTATAATGAAAGCAGATTAAAAAATCAAGAGCTTGTTATCTTCTAACATGATATACTGCTACTCTGAACTCTGCATTTGGTGCAAGAGAAAAAAGGTAGGCATTTGGCACAGAGACAGGGTAATTTGAAGGAAATGCCACAGCCTGCTCTGTTCTTCACTCCCATTTCTCGCCAAAAGAACAGTTTATGTTGGTATGTTTAAGGGGAGGAAATTCAGACCGTTAATAACAGAACTGGCCTAGGAATGATATGCTTCAGTCACAGTCTTAAAAGGCAATTTTCTAGATGTAGAAGGGGAAATTGTATCTCAAACTTTATCATTATATATAAGATCTGCAATGAAAAGATAAGCATATATTTGATCAGGTGTTTGGAAACAAAACAAAGCAGTTTTAATCTGAAATAGTGATTCATAAAAATGAAAGGTATCCAGAGGAACGGGGTGTGACAACTTGTCTTTGGAAGGGCTGTTTGATGCGTGAGGGTGTGTAAAAGGAGACAAGGGTAGATCTAGTCAAATGTATGTTTGAAGAGGGAAGAATGGAGAATGAAAGAGTGAAAGACCCCTTTGTTTTTCCCCCCCCATGAGATCCTGGAACCAAAATTTTGGTATTTTTTTTCTGAGCTGTAGAAGACTTAGATTCAATTCTCTGATTGAAGACTTGGCTTTGGTGTTGAAGGGAAAAACTCCATCTGCTTTGGAAGATTCATTTTTCTCATATAGAGTGTTAGAAGCCTTAGTTTTGTCCAGAAACAAGATAACAAGAAATATAAAACCTACTGCTGTATGCAGGTTTCCTGCTTTGCAGCCCACCTTCCTGTAGGGGCTTCTGGGCTGTTCCATTAATAGGACACAAACATCGTGTGAAGGGCCATTTGGCAAGAGTACCAGGTCTGAAGCTGCAACGTCCAAGCTCATCTAGTTGCTGAGAGGGGTTAGGTGGACAAGGCAGACCTAAGGCCAGGTCACTGCTTAGCAGGATACTTAAGTTTGTAGGTCTCTAGAAAATACCGCTGTACTGTTCCTAACCTCCTGTTAGCTCTCCAAAGAGAGATACAGTGACACCAACTGCTATCAGTTCAGTACATGTGGAGTTATCTCAAAGAAAGAGAAATTTCCTTCAATTCAAACCACACTTTTGTGGGTTCTTCAGATAAGACATGTTGCCAGACCCACAATGCATCTGCTCTAGCTCATGGATTTGTGTGTGATTTGAATTTGTGGAACCCAGAGTCACCTGGAAATGATCATGAGTCATAGAAACTCCTTATTCTTCTAAGAGATGTCTATAGTGAATCTGAAGAAAACATACAAATGTAAACGGGATTTTGCTTCTCTCTGCTCTGTGCTCTGCTTTGCTGTTGAACAGCTGCCTAGAATCTCAAATAACTTCATCCCAGCTGATGTGTCCCTCTGAATATACAGATCCTGCAAGATCCCACCCCATTCAAAAAGGATACAGTTTGTTAAAGAGAATTAATTGAATGGAATAAGTTAAAGGGAAATAGTCACTTTTAGCTGTTTTGTGCTTCTCTGAACCCAAAGCACTTCACTTAAGGATGGTCTTAATAAACTGTCAGAAGCAAACCTAGTAGAAGCAAACAGTAGAGTAAAAATAAAGTCAGCTTATAAGCCTCCAGAATATCATAAAGTAACACTTAAGAGACGTGATGATTAGGAATGTACCGTGTCTCAGAAACCTAATTTCATCTATGATAGAATAATAGGGAATGTAGACTGAGTAAAAGCAGTAGCTATGTTAGAAGTACATAGTGACATCACTAATACATTTGATACTGTCTTTGATAATATTTTTGTAAGCAAAAAGTGAAAGTCTGGGGGAAACTTTGTGATGTATAACTGCTTGGAATTCTACTGTCCCAAAAGCCATCAGTTCTTCATAGTTACCTGAAATTACGTCAGGCATTTCCATAGGAACATATCTTTGAGTCCAACACTGTTCTTATTATAACCAAAGCTGACTGCAAGACAAAAGAATAGAAGAATTTACATTTAAATTCCCCCCCCCTTTTTTTTTTTAGGGGATAAATGTTTCAATTAAATAAGATTCAATTTGATAAGGACACATTGAAAGTACTACACTTTGGTGCAAGTATTGAGCAATCAGTAATGAAACAGGGACTGACTGGTTCAATACAGTTCCACATACAAGTTTTCAAGCTTATGGAGAGAACATCAGCCTACACACCGAGGGGGGAAAAAAACCACACCAAAAACACACAAGCCTCTTCCCCTTGTTGAAATACATGGAATCTTTGTATATTTAAAAAAAAAAACCAAAAAACCAACAAGCTCCCACCCTTCATATTTCCTCTTTCCTTACTGCTGGTAAAGTCTTAGTTAGAATTCTGTGCCTAGGTTTGCATTTGCCACTTCAAAAAAGACATGAATCAGTTGGACAGAATCCACATGATGTAAAATCATTAGAGGTTTAGAAATATGCCTTAAAGCTAAGCTTGAAAGATCTGAAATTGTTTAGTCTAAACCAAAAGAAGACAGAGAAAGGACATGATAAGAGTATTCAAATATGTTAAAGGTTCCCAAAAGAAGAGTGTAACAAGCTGTTCATATTCACTGGCGTAGCTCAAGAAGAAAAAGACTTAAAATGCTACTAGGGAACATTAGGACAGATGGTACAAAGATCTTTTTAAATATAAAGGGACTGTTATTTTAAAATATAAAGATAGCAAAGCACTGAAACAATTTTGTGGAGAGGATGTGAAATGTCTTTTGTTTTTAAGACCTCATTTATAAGAAAGCTTACATAGTTACTGTTCAGAAATTAGAAAGAACTGTTCCTGCCTTGGGTGGGTAGGATCTTGAACACCCTTCTGACCTTTTTGCTGATTTTCTGACCATAATGCAGACAATCTGCCTGATTAAAGAGTATATAATCAGCAGAAGTTCTAAAATTAATTTAGGAAGCTCTATGAATGTCAAGATAAAAGAAAGATATGAATTTGAATTAGAGATGAAGAAGGACTCAGTTAAGACTATTGCAGACTAGTAGTTTCAGCAGTGTGATAAAACAAGACACAACCTGAATAGAAATACAGTGAGATTGAAAGTGAAAATAGTTGTACAGATAGAGTTTGAGATCTAGAGATGATCAGAGGATAAAGTGCTGAGGGTAGGGAGATCAAAGAAAAATATATAACAGATGGGAGTGTGGGGAAAAAGAGAAGCATTTCCTCCAGATGGCACATATTATCTCCTGGAAAGATTGGCAAGATTAAAGAATCGTGCCCAAAGGAGTATGAACTATCATAGAGGTATACCAAGTGTATTACACTAAATTCTATTCAGCAAGTAAGAAAAGACTTCATATACATGACTTACTTTTTTAAATGTGCAAATTCCATATATTAATCAAACGCTACCTTAGTACTATCATTACTGGTATCACTTTATGGTCAGTACATAACTATGGACATTCTCTAAAACATCACAGTGTCCTTCTGTCTTCCATCTCTTCCTTAACTTTTATTGCTGATGCCATCCCATTTTCTGTGAATGTTTTTTTCCTTGCTGTCAGAGTAACAGAGTTCAGGTGTCTGCAAATTTTATGAACCCTTCTATGATGTCTCAGTGTTGTGGATGTCACTGGATATCAGCCAATCTTTCTGTGAGAAGGTCTGAGCAGGGGGTGCCAAGAAGGATGAAGACTGGAAGGCTGAAA
The DNA here is from genome assembly GCA_024605025.1 of Megaceryle maxima. NCBI lineage: Eukaryota > Metazoa > Chordata > Aves > Coraciiformes > Cerylidae > Megaceryle > Megaceryle maxima. The sequence goes on along the minus strand of JANHGN010021881.1, from coordinate 47,566 downwards.
CAGAGCTGTAGAATTAAATACAGAAACAAATATAGAATTAATTCTAGAAATCAAGCTAAAAAGTTTAAACTCATGAAGAAAGCTTTATTCAACATAATGCATGAAGGGATAAATTGTCCAGTTTCACTTGGAAAAGGTGAGAAGCTTTACTATAGAAATGGTGCCTGCACAGGGTACACAATGCTTTTCTCATCAAAGTTATGTAATTAAGCAATCATTCTAAAGGAAGACTACTGAAGAAGGGCGGGTTTAGGAAGTCTTGCCAACCTCAAGTTTTTTAACTCCTGAGCCTTTTTCTGATTTTTTTTTTTTTTTTTTTTTTACAAGCCTGGAAATTGTGTTTTTGAGTTTCCCTTCATGAAATGAGCGTTTTTTTTTTTGAAATGGTGACTCTTCAATTACTGCAGTAGTTAATGGTTGAAAACCACCACATTTTAAAGATTTGACATAAAATTATAAGAGTTGGAAACTTTGGGTTAAGTTAGAGCCCTAGAACTTGAAGGCAAGTAGAACTACTTCTGAGGAATTACAGAGAAAGACAACATAAGCACAATGAGGAATATTACAATACTGAATTTTCCCCGTGAAGGCTGAATGATGTCAGAAGAAAGGAGCTGATAGAACTCAAAAGCCAGGGTAGTGAGTTTGATAGGATGAGTGGAACCATAAAGTGAGAACAATTGACCAAGTGTGGAGGAGGTAAGCACAGAAGTGTGGTCTTTCCAGGTCAATCCAAAGGGCCAGTGTCCTCTCCTTTATGGTAACTTAGAACAGAACCTTGGAGAAGAACAGAGAAGTCTGAACTGATACTTACCATGCTAGACAGTGCCACTGATTTGGAAGCAGCAGTTTTCTCACATCCTGCCACCACAACCACCTTTTAAACTGGAATTCTCCACCTAACTCTATGACTCAGACTAACTTTGGGCAAAAGGGCTAGACTGCAAAGATGGGTATTAGACCTTCTCACCCAAGCTGTGCACATTTTTATCCAGCTGTGAAATAATTAGCCAAAGCAAGTTAAGAAGACGGGTTAGACTGAGCTGTTTGCCATAGGGGTTTATTTGCTTACCCTGGCACGTTTTGTATGATGTCAGCACACACAAAAAATGTTTCTGCAGATAAAGCAAATGGCAAACGATTTCATGAGGCTGTCTGTGACAGATGTGTGCAGTGTGAAGAAACATTGTAGCACAAACTATAGTACTCGTCAAGATCGTGCTATTCCATCTCGTTAATCACATTTCTCTCGTTTGTCACCACGGATGACTGTGAAAACTCACTAGCAATCATGACAAGGCTTTCAGCTTGCCACCCTTTCTATGTAAGTGCCTGTTGAAATTCTGTGTATCATTATCGAAGCCACACTGAAGGACAGATGGGTGTTGTACCTCTTTCATGTCTGCTTCACAGTCCAATTCAGAGCCAAGGGCTGCCTTGTATATGAAATCTCCCACTGTTTTTCACAGTGGAAAAAATGTTTTTATCAGTATTCTCAGAAAATTCTTTTTATCAATGTGTTTTAACCAATTAGTTTAGAATTGTCATGGGCATTTCATGGTGATGACTGGATAAAAGAAGAGCAAATAATAGGTGCTCTAAGTTACAGGAATTTACATAATGAAATTACTGAATCATATTACTACAGTGAAATCAGAACATAAAATGTATTTGGAAACATGCAGGCCTTAAGAGTAAGTTTTATGTGAGGGAGGAAAGAGAGGAGATGCTTGCCTTCTCTCAACTCCAAAGAACCCAAGGGAATGTATATTTACTGCTATCCCCAGGACTTCTGTGTGCTCTTGGCCCTGTCTTTGGAAAATTTTACTGGTCAAGGAGTCATGCATGCCTGTTTTCTCATCCTTTACTTGTCACGGAGCAGCTGCATTTCAGAATTATTAGGAAAGAGCAATGACTACATATGGAAGAGAACAAGATGAAGAATCTACCAGTTTGTGCAGTTAAGATTAAATCTGAAAAGAAATCTAAATGACATGATGTACATTGTTGAGAGAGAAAAGAAGGATTCAGAAGTCCCATCTGTAGCAGTGCATAGAGTCTTGAAACTTGTCCACAGACAGACCTTTTAATTTTTGACATTTTTGGCAGGATCAGTTGGAGGGACAGGTTCTTTTATAGATCCACCAGTTTCCTGGTATTCAGGAGCAGCAGCAAGTGAACCAGTCAGGTCCCAAATGGCATGCACTTCCCTCCATTGAGCCACCATTCAGTGATCTCAAAGAGTCTCAAAGCTTTATGTTCCAGTCCCTCTCTCCCCAGCCTTTCCTACTCTTTTTATAGAAAGAAGGCACTGCACTAACCCACAAGTCCTCTGTTAGTAGGATTAGAATGAGTTTCAGTTTTCAAAGGTGTTAAAGGAGCTGCTTGGCATTGTGCAGAGCCACACAGACATGGGCAATGGAGAGGAGATGGAATTCCTCACAACCAGGTAGCTGAAAATTTTAGAAACAGGCCAAGTGTGACATTGCTGGCTGGCAGTCACTGAAGTAAAACAAATTCAGGACTGAAATTGCTTCTGCATGCAAGCATCTTGGTGTCATCTTTGCATACTTGCCTAATTCTTCTCTTCAGAAAATCTGCTGGAAGATAACAGATCTGGTCATGTTTCATATAGCAATATACTGATTGGAGAACTCATCCTGGAAGCAAGGAACAGAATTCTGGACCATTCTAACACAGAGGGAATTTCAGACGGCATCTCTCTTCTTTATTTATTTTTTTTAAACAAGCTAATGGGAAGCCCTGCCTGACCAATCTAGTGGCCTTCTGTGATAAAGTGACTATACCAGTGGACATGAGAAAAGATACAGATGTCATCTATCTGGACTTCTTTAAAGTCTTTGACTCAGTTCCCTACAACATCCTTCTCTCTATAATTGGGGAATATATGGATTTGAAGGGTGGACTGCTTGGTGGATAGGGAATTGGTTGTATGGTTGCATCCAGAGGGTAGTGGTAAACAGCTTGACATCCAGATGGAGGTCAGTGACAAGTGATGGCCCTCATGAGTCTGTACTGGAACCAGTGCTGTTTAATACCTTTACCAATGACACAGCAGGACCAATGACATTGTTATCAGCAAGTATGCAGATTATACCAAGCTGAGTGGTGCAGCTGACATGCCAGAGGGACCAGATGCCATCCAGAGGGACATGGACAAGCTTGAGAAGTGGGCCTGTGTGAACCTCATGAGGTTCAATAAGGCCAAGTACAAGGTCCCACACCTGGGTCAGAGCACTCCTTGATATCAATACAGGCTGAGGGATGATGGGATTGAGAGCAGCCCCTGTGGAGAAGGACTTGGGTGGATGAAAACCTGGACATGAGCCAGCAATGTGGACTCACAGCCCAGAAGGCCAATCATATCCTGGGCTGCACCAAAAGAAGCATGGCCAGCAGGTCAAGGGAGGTGATTCTGCCCCTCTGCTCTGCTCTGATGAGACCTCACCTGGAGTAGTGTGTCCAGGTCTGGAGCTGTCAGCACAAGAAGAGACTTTATTCTGGTATAGGTGATCCTTCTCTGGCAGGGGGGCTGGACTGGATGATCTTTCGAGGTCCCTTCTGTCCCCTGACATTCTGTGATTCTGTGATTCCAGCCTTCAGTATTTAAAGGGGGCCTATAAGAAAGATGGTGACAGACTTTTTAGCAGAGCCTGTTGCAACAGGTGATGGTTTTAAACTAAAAGATGATGGATTTAGACTAGATATAAGGAAGAATTTGTTTACAAAAAAGGTGGTGAAACATGAGAGCAGGCTGCCCAGAGAGATGGTAGGAGCTCCATCCCTGGAAGCATTCCAGATCAGGCTGAATGGGACTCTGAGCAACCTAATCTAGTAGAAGCTGTCCCTGTTCATGGCAGGGGAGTTGGACTAGATGACCTTTAAAGGTCCCTTCTAACCCAAACCATTCTATGAATTGTCTTTAAGAGCTCCATCTGTTTTATTCATTCCCCAAGGTATAACCAACCCATTGAGATGTGACAATGTTTGTTCCTACATATCATACTCAAGATATTTTCAAAAGTTTTGCTTGTTCATATAAAAAACAACCTGTCCTCCCTTTCTTTTCTCCTCTTAGGTATTCCACATCTTACAATGTGTTTCACAAAATCTTTTAGATTAATACATTTATTAGGCTGAAATGTTTTTATCAAAAAATGGCAACTCATCTGGTATCAATATTTACTAAGCAAATATGATTTAACATTATTTTTTCTTTCCCATTTTTGTAATGCTCTTGTCCTGAAATGCACTAAGTGCCAAGAATCTGTTTTTCTATTGTAACCGATGCTTTCTTATACAGGCTTTTTAATCACAGTGCTTTAACAACATCTAGGGAGACCTAATAGCCACATTCCAGTACCTGAAGGGAGCTTACAAAAAGCCTGGAGAGGGCCTGCTTACAAAGGCCTGTAGTGAAAGGACATGGGGCAATGGTTTTAAATTACAAGGAGTGGATTTAGATTAGAAATAAGGAGGAAGTTTTACCACAAGAGTGGTGGAGCACTGGAACAGGTTGCCCAGGGAGGTGGTTGAGGCCCCATCCCATTCTATGTGGGGCTTGATGAAGCTCTGAACAACCTGCTCTAGTTGACGATGTCCCTGCTTTCAGCAGGGGGGTTGTACTAGATGACCTCTAGAGTTCCCTTCCAACCCACACATTTCTATGTTTCTATGTTTTCCATGTTTCTATCTACTTGTGGATGGAATCACTTGGGATTTAGGTTGCTTTTTTGATTTTCACTTGTCTTGGAGTTCAAATAACTCCCACTCACCTGACATTATCAAAATCAAACTGGAAGAAAAGCCCATCTGCTTCTGGTGAATTTCCCAATGCACAGCTGACAGCAGATCTAGAAGGGAACTGACTCTAGGCCCATGTCAGATGCAGCTTTTAGTTGGTAGAACTCATTTGAATTCAGAGGGCACCAGGAGATATCCTGGCACCATCAGAGTGAGGAATGCAAAACTAGTCCCAAAATGTTCTAGATTTGTTTTTACTAATACTGTATAATCTGGCCAGGACACTGAGGTTAATGTCTTTCCCTTTGTGGAATGTTCCATGAGATCTTTAATTCACCACAGGTCACCAAGATTCAGGTTTATCTTTCTCAGCAGTACAGTGCCTCTTTGAAGCACTTCAGGCGCTGGCTTGGGAGGAAAGACTGCTGTCTTCTGAATCACTAACACCATTTCACTGCAACACCTGGCAGTTCTTCAGGAATACAGCTTCCATTCATATTTTAGCCACTCTGAGCCTGCATTGCTTTACAAGATCTGGAGAGATCATAACCTAAGTTTGTATAGTGGCTGACTTGAAGGAAGCAACCTACAACTTAAGAAACCTTTATATCAACAACTGATAACCAGGTTCTTCAGGGTACAAGTTCCACAAGTCCATCTTTCAAGACAAAACTAGAATGATCAAACTGAGTCAGCTAGTGAAAAACCAAAATGTATAGGGACCTTAGATGTCTTATTAAGAAGTCTGGCTCTTTAGTTTGACAGCTTTCTCTTAGTTATCTAAGTCTAAGCTGAAACAGCTTTTCTCATTTTGGGGGAGATGCAGAAAATTCTATGAGCTGGAGACCTGTAACAGTTGTCTGAGGACAGAAAAGCTTTGTATATCAATCTGGAGGCACTGACAGGGAAATGAACAGAGCAGTGTCAGCTCTTTAGCTATTTTTACTGTTAAGAGAAGAATGTTTAGTTCATTTGATGAATATCATCAATGGAGTTTAAGGTTCAATTCATTTGATCCAAATGTGGGTGTCCACTTTCAGAATAGACAAATAATTCTCTGTATTTTACTGCTATCATAGATCATAGAACAGTTTGGGTTGAAAGGGACCTTAAAGATCATCTAGTTCCAGCCCCCACTGCCATGGCATGGACACCCCCAACTAGATGAGGTTGTTCAAGGTCCCATCCAACCTTGATTTGAACACATCCACTAATGGAACATCCACAACGTCTCTGGGCAACATGTTCTAATGTCTCACCACCCTCAGAGTGAAGAATTTACTTCTTATTTCCATTCTAAATCTACCCTCCTCCAGTTTCAAACCATTACCCCTCTTCCTATCATTACAGACCTTTGTAAAAAGTGCCTCTCCAGCTTTCTTGTAGGCCTCCTTCAGATATTTGTAGGCTGCAACAGGGTCTGCCCAGAGCCTTCTCCAGGCTGAACAACCCCAACTCTTTCAGTCTGGTCTTGTAGGAGAGGTGCTGCAGCCTTCTGATTATCTTTGTAGCCCTCATCTGGATTCACTCCCCACAGATTCATGTCCTTCTTGTGGTGGGGGCTCCAGAGCTGTATTAAGCCCCTTGATGTTAAGATTAGCTTGGACCCACAAGTTACATATAGACATATCCACTGTAACCGCTTAGGACTCAATTCAGTTGCATACGTATGGATCTACTGCCATTTGAGCTGCTCCAGGATAATGCATCTTGTCTGCAAAAGGACACTGGCACTCCAGAAGGGCATAACTCTCTCATAATGCCCTGTTGTTCCTGGCAGCCCTTTGCAGATGTCTTGAATACATTAAGGTGTTAAAAATCACAGTCTGCACTGACAATTAGAGAGTAGAATCCTGTCCTTAAGTTTAGGCAAGAGGAATCACATGCATCATCATGTCTTGTTTCATTTGAGACCTTGAAAAAGATTTAGTTCATCTTTCACAGAAGACACTGACAGTCTTTCTATGGGTTTTGATGGGAATCAGCCCAGCTATGTGTAATAAAGGTAACGGCTTGGGAGACTGAATAGCCCTCCAAAATGATGCTATCTGGACTGTGTTATTTCTTTTCAAATAAGAGTGAAGCTAGTCAGAATCAAAACTGACTCTCATCCAATGGGTGTTTGGTATCATAGTCCTATAGATAGATACCTATATCCCCAATAAAATCAATGAAGCTGATACTACATATGCATTCAAGACTCATTTTATGATACGATAAATTAAGTTTTATTTAACCTGCTAGCTCCAAAGTTCTCTACTGGGACACTACTTGGTAGTCCCAGTAGACCAAGCAGAGGCCAGACAAGCATGGCAATTACCCTTACTACTGAGGACTGAGGCATCACAGTTACCCAAACAGTTACAGTTGAGGTATATTGTATAGTGGAAAAGTGTTGGTATGATGAATCCTGATGAACCTTTTCAAGAAGTTCTGTCGTCCACACTGCTTATCGGATTCACTGCTTATAGAAATTTGAGAGGGGCCAGGGTGTTCTTAAAACATGCTGAATGACCCAGCAAATTCACTTTGTCACTGACAGTGGTGGAGGTCTTCTCACTGACTCCAGTGTGAACAGGAATGGGACTCAAAAGCACGCTTCTGCTGCCAGAACTCTCAGAGCAGAAGCTCTTTACAACCCAAGAAGTGCATTTATGAGTTGAAATGCAATACATGTCATTTGCCTGTTAAAACTTCCTTACACATATAAATTTGTGCTTTAAAAGGAGATCTGTATCACTTTTTCCTGTTGTAACTGTATTTCAAATTTGGCTTCTCTGACAGAAGAGAGAGTAGTAGAACATGTAGGGTTTATGAATTGTCCCTAGTAAACTTGTCTGTCATCTTTTAGCTATATTTTTATATTTGAAAATAACATCTGCTCCTTCTCTCTTAATAAGACTTTTTAGGAGAGATTAGATGCAACAATTTTCTAAAAGCCTAGTGTAATGAAACAGCTGAAAGAGAAGCTTAAAAGAAGGCAACTGAAAAAATGTATTCCCCACTATGACCATAACTCACAGTTATATTTTGTGAGAACTCTAACAAGCTAATCCATCTGGTTTTGATTTTCAGTCACAGATGAATTAATAGCCTCTCATTTAAGTTACTGCATGGAACCACTATGAGCTAAAAGAAGCATTAGTCATTTTATTTGCATTCAAAGTGTTGTATGTTTTTTGAATGTAAGGAATATCTCTTCCCTTAAGAAAGGAACATATCCTGCATAGCAAGGATTACCAGAGAGGCAGGAAAATTTGTGTTAGCTAAAAAATTGATTACATAGACTCATTTGGGTTGGGCAAGGATCCTCCTGTGTCATCAATTCCATTCCACTGCCTCAGTACCAAGCTGATGATACCAACTGGATTGTGGGACTGAAGAAAGTATAATCTCAGAAAGAAAAGAACCTAAAATTATTTCAGTGTATGTGTGTGAAATTAAGGACCTTGAACTGTTCTGATCTCTCTTATGTAGAAAACACTAGGAATTTTTGCATTATTTTTGCCTACATTCTCCTCAATATCCTAGTTTTGATACTCAAAATACGCATTTTAATTCTAAATATGTTGTCTTTCTTCTCAGTGTTTCTCTCAAGAATGTTACTAAAAGCCCTTCAGTAAGTAATTGAGAGTAGATTACTTGAGGTGTAGCAATTATACTTTTGCCACAGAGCAAAGAAGGTAATGTAGGACCTTCAGTTTGTCTGCTTCATTAAGGCCGACAGCAGTTAATACACGTCACTTATGAAAACCCTCTAATTGTGGAAATATGCATCCATTCAAGGAAAGACATACCATGAGGAACCAACTTATTCACAACAGGCTTCCTACTTCAAGGACTGTTTCAACTCAAGATTGTCCTAGTTTTTCCATTGCTTCCATTTGGCCTTGGATCAGGCCTCTTCACTGATGAGTTTGAAACCCTGATAGGAGAATATTTATTCTATGCAATAGTAATTCCAAAAATTACCATGTTAGAGTGGAGCATAATGCAGAATTTTGCTGTAGTAGGAATTCTGGTCTTTCATTTTGGTTTTGACCTAGAAATTATCTGACATGCTATAGACAGATAAATTGTTACCATTTTTTGATTGTATACTTAGTATAAAATAAGCTCAAGCAGCTGTTTTTCAGTATGCTCTCTGTTTTTCAGTAGTGTCTATTTTTTTCAATATTAGTCTCGTTATCCCTTACTCCAGTGCTATCATTATAGATTTCATAGGGAGGCAGAGATTACCTTAAAAAAAAAATCAAACTGCACTATCCTAAACTTCATTTTAAAAATAAAGTCTTTTTCTCAGATACTGATAAAGCAGCACTCACATAGTCCTATTCAACACATAGCTAAGTCAACATGTATCTTGTTTTCTGGCAAACGGAAAAGGAATCAGATATGTATACATGGCACTACATCCTTTTGTTTTCCAGACTCTTACACTGTAAAACATTTCATTTCCCAAGGAACCATAGCTTTGTTCACAGTAAGCATTTTTAGCACATCGTGTGTAAGGTCTCAGGTAAGGAGACTGTGTCTGCCTTCTCAAAGAGCTCATGAAAATGCTGCCTTATGCATAATATATGTCAAAGATATCCAGACTGTTGAATGAAAGGAAAGAATGAAGCTCTGAATTTCTGTAGCCATAAACTTATGTAAAATAATGATTTCTCCAGTCCATGCTCTGGTGTTACTTGAGTGGTTTTGAGGTTTGTATTTTTGGTTTAGGGGATTTTTTAATGTTGTGTTCCTTGTTCTGCTTTCACTGGTGGCTCTGTGACGTTCTTAGATGCTTCAGTATGGTGTGACTTTTTCAGTGTCCCACATCTATGATTAGCTGTTGTTTCTAATTCTTAGTAGTCATGTAGTCCTTGCTATTAGACTATAAATATTTTGGGAAGGGGCCTACGGTCTTCATTCTACAGAGATAATTCTGTGGGTGCATCAGGGAGTACATAGACATCTGTGTCAAGTAATTTCTTTTCATAGGTCTTTGGTTCTTTTTTGCAGACCTCAAAGCTTTCTGTTCTGTGTGGTGTCTGCTCTGTTACAGACTGGTTGTACTGGTAGAGATCCCAGGAACTTTTTATGTGAGAGGTTAGAAGCTAATTTACATAAGCTGTTGTTCTTACAACCAGCTTCATAGTTCTCTCCTACAGAAAATGGGTTTCGTTTTGCTTTCCTTTAGGCCTGATGATGTAGGTCTAGATTTTCCATGGACAAATACAATCATCACTGGTATAATTTTGTAACTCAAAATGTCTCATAAATCCACAGAAATTTTCCATTCCAGAGAGATCAAATTGTCCTCAGAAATCTTTTTTTTTTTTTATGAAACCCACAGATAAAATATTCTTGAAGCCACCTCCTTTTATCTGCATGTTAATATCCATTTTGCCTGAGAGTGCATTTGGAATTGTTGGATTTTCAGGTTACAACTTAATAAAAAAGAGTAATAACAAAGAGTAACTTTTCAGTCAAAATAGGAGGGAGAAGAAAGGAATTGATCAATCTTTGTTCCTCTGTCCTAAGTCATCATTTCACCATAGAAAGGCACAAAAAATCTGCACATTTCTAAAATAAAATAAAAAACCCCCCTAAATATTTTATTTTCCCAATATTTTATACACTTAGCTTTTTCACCAAGAGGAAAATAATTTTTAATTTAAAAAAAAAGTTACAAATTACTTCAGATTAAATATACTGCTTACAGTAATAGACTGACTATTCCTAATAAGAGAATCGGGACCACATTCTCTCCTATGTCACATAAGAACAAACATGATGGTTGCAAACCATAGCCTCAGTGTTGTCTTTTTGGTCCACTAGTCTCAGGCACAAATACAAATACCCATTAAAATTAAAGGACCTCAGTAAGAGTAATTAGAAGATAGCAAAGGCTTTTGACAGGCATATTTTCCAAATAACAGCAAACAGAAATAAAACCAAATGAAATAATTTTTAAAATTCTATTGATAAATTATGTCTACACCTGTGGAAGATATCAATCAGCTACTCAGCCTGTAAATTTAATATTTTTTTGTTAACATAAGCAAGACTCAGTTCTTCCAGACTTGCTTCTGAGCTTTGCCATTACCTCACTGAGGATTTGTGCTCACGGGTGTGTTTTTGTTTGTGTAGCAGTGGAAACTTTTTTCAAGTGTGAAAATAAAGCTTGCATGTTTTTCAATTTTGAAAATATTTTCCTTGGCAATGAAAGTGATAAACTCAGTGGCTAAAAATGATGGACTTTCTAAGGTATACTTATTGGTTTATACCTGAAATAGGACACCAAGCTCCATGACAACAAATCTCTTAGCTGACAAAATTAGTACAGTAGGACGAACTCTGCCAATTAAACACAAGAAAGCACTCAGTCTAGATTTTTGGAGGTACATAGCAATGCAGATAATTTATTGCATATATTATTGATTTGATACTATGAAATGGTTGATCATATCTTTGTAAAATTCACTGTGTTACTGGAGTAACATTGTAGTTACTGAGAAAGCAGTTGTCTTTTAGGGTGTTTGCTTGAGCTTTTATCAACTTCAGACCACAGTCCCCCAAGCTGAAAGGCCAATGTAGGCCAATCAGCAAAGCCAGCTGGATGTGTAATGGAAGTTTACAACATTGGGTTCATTGTACTTCTGCTGAGACCCAGCAAGGGTATTCATATGGTACTTGCCCTGCTGTTTTACTGGTATGACATCCTCTCCAAAAAAGCCCCTTTTCTTCCAACAGGAGCCTGCTTTTGGAGCTGCAAAGCCCACATATGATTATCTGGGACCTTAGGATAAGTACTAAGATATTCAATAGTGCTGCTCATCAGTTTATCATAAACCAGAAAGCCAGAGAGATTCCATGTGATTTCACAGTGTTATTTGCCTATTAGGAACATAGTGATAGGACTGCCTCCATTTTCTATTACCTCTTCCTGAAAATTAACAGTGCCTAATGCTTAGAGAGACCAACCTCATTCAGTTATTCTTTTTAAAAGACTGATTTATTAAACAAGTTTGAAACTGATTTACTGGGTTGAGGTGTGAATCAAAATAAGCAATGGAATGTCTTGTTAGCAGACCCTAATGGGACTTAGATATGAGGTGTGAGATACTCATGATGTGGGAACTATGGTTATACCATAGGAAGAACATATAGTCAAGAGAATCCAGTGGCCAAAATTATAAGTGTCTATGGACTTCAGACTGCTTTAAGCATCTGATAAGCATGAGTTTTGAGGACTGGAGCTTTGGTGTCATGTGCTTAATATCTGATGAATATTCATTCATCTGTCTAACCTACACAATAGGTCTTGTGAAGTGTTTTCATTGAGGATGATGGATGGAAAAGAGATGTGAGCCAACAGAAACACATAACAAAAATTACTGGGAAAGAATGTGTCATGCTTGACACACTACTGAATATGATTATTCCTGATAGAAATTGTAAAATTTTGGAAGTAGCTGCATTTTTTTCAGTTAAAATTGGGGAGTCTTACATTCAGCTGAAATAAAACTGTGCTTATAAAACAATGCTGCCTATAAAAAATATTTTAGTAGTGGAAATGGATTGCTTAACAGACTAGTAACATGCAACGGATGTTACATATCTGTTCTTAATTATGGGTTTAAAGTCCAAGGCATTAGTGACAGCTGTTCACTAGCCTACACTCCTCTCTCAATCTCATTTCCTAGTGGACAGGCACCCGGACCAGAATTGTCAGTCTTGATAAGTAATTTTTTCTGCATCAGCCTGAAGATTAAACTATTGTCCTGGTTTGAGTGCAAACAGAACTAATTCTGTTCAGTGATTTTACTTTTCAGCTCAGTTCTTCTAATAACTGCACTGTCTGAAGTTAGCAGCCTGTTTTCACAGACAGTGTCTGCTGCTGGCAGTGATAACACCCTGTGTTTATTGTTACTACCAAGGATTGGTGTGCAGACCAAGGCCACTGCTGGATCCTGTGTACCACACTGGGGGGAGCAGGGAAAGGCCTCACCTGCAGGGAGGAGCGGACAGGGCAGGTGACCCCAAACTATTCCAGCCCATATACGTCATATTTGGTATAAAGCTGAGGGATCTGGAGGATCTATCTCTCTCTAGGGGCTTCCAGGCTCTTCTCCCCTCTTGGGCCACTTTGCCAGCTTTGCTCGGTTTGTCTCAGATCCTCTTTTGGTTCCTTCCTCGGAGCATCCAAACAGTACTCTGTCCATTCTGCCCTTGATCCCAATCAGTATGTTCCTGAACCTGGTACTAGAATCCAGCTCCTGAACACAGCTTCAGTCTGCTGCTGAGCCCAGTATGGGACTCCCCTGGTGCTTGCTCCACAGCATCAGTGGTGACAGTGATGTAATTACCATCGGGGGGGTTGGGTTCAATATTGGCTTTGTATATATTTGTACATATTCTATTTTGTTATTATTATTATTATTATTCTCATTAAAGCTATTCCAGTTTCCTTTTCTAATCACTCAGTCTCTCTCCCTTATTCCCTTTCTCTTCCCCTTTGGGGAGGGAGGGGGGTTAACAGAGAGCGTCTGTTATTGGTCTAAGGGGCCGCCCTAAACCTAAACTGTGACAACTGTCCTCCCGTAAACTGAGAAAGCCTTTTAGCATCAGCATTGCCACTGTATTTCATGCTGTGCCTGTGCAGATAAGAAATTATGTCTGTCTCTTTTGCTGTCATATCTGCTTTTATTCATTAAGGTCTAAGCTTGTCTGAGCACAAGAATAATACAATGAAAAAGCTAAATCTTCCAAAAAGATTTTTTATTGTTTAATCGGGTAGACCAAAGTCCATTCAGTCACCGTAGGATACGGGATTCCTTACTAAGCATCTATCTAGTGTTTTGGTACAACCACCATTCAAAATCTCTTCTGAACTCTTCAGCCTGATTAAATCTCATGTACGCTTACAGCTTTGGCACTGGTCACATACACATCAGCACAGACAGTGCCAAAGAAATGGCTGTACCCTTACAAAATTGAAAGAAAACAGGTTTCCCCTATCTCTCACTCTAGTGATGTAAGCACAGTTTGTCCCTACAGAACACAACCAAATTAAATAATGCCTTTTTATTTAGTGGTTGCATAGCTAGACATGAAGTCTGAATCACCATCTCCTTTGGCTTGTATCCACGAGGCTCTGGGACATTTACAGGTGGAGGTCTTTCAATCCCTCCATAGCTAAGCCGTTCTATTTTGTCAAATTAAATCCTCAAAGCATGCAAATGCAAGGGATTAGAAGGTTCTCTAGGGATCCAGTGCAACCCTGGTGCCCTGAGACAGAAATACCTACAACCAGGATACTAAATAAAAAAATGAATAATTATCTAACTTGTTTTTTAAAAGCTGGAATGATGGAGACTGTCCTTATATAACAAATCCCAGTACTTCATTACTATTATGAAATATAGTAATATATTAATTATATTACTATGAATATACACTATATAAATCTTATTTTCCTTTCCCCTGCAGCTGAGAAGAGCTGTCTTCCTAAAAGGCTTTTGCACTTTGAAGACTGTTGCATCTGCCCTCAGTCTGTTCTAGACTAAACAAACATTGTTCCTTCAACCCTTCCTCAAAGTTCAAATTTTCTAAACTTCTTATCAGTTTTAGTGTTCCTCTTTGTACTCTGATTTGCCAACATCTTTCTTGTATTGTGTTGTGCCTAAACTGGATACAGTTCTTCATCCAAGGTCTCACTGGACAGAGAATAAACTTCTCTGTATGTTGTCCATGACACTTCTACTGATTTGAAGCTTGCCATTTTTGCACCACAGCCAAAATGTTTATTCATGTCTGACTTGTCACCCATTACAATCCTTCAACCTCTTCTGTCACCCAGTCAACTATTCGCTGTTCCATGTTTATTTTCCATAACACAGGTCTTTAACACAAGTTTCCTTTCTCAAAGAGACTTGAATCCTACCCTCAGCAGTGCATTTAGCCCCTTTCAATTTACCATCATCGGCAAATTCTACACATCAAGACTTCTTCAAGACATGTAAACGGGCCCAAAATTTTCTCTCTGAAGATTGCTGTTTGAAATCCTTTCTATTTTGATAGTATGAAGTCCCAACAATTTATTTTCAAATTGTTAGTAAATCATGTCTTCATCATGTATTCCTTGTACAAGAGGATGTATGATGTGATGCTGGTTTACATAGCTCAGCATTTATTACTTCACCTTCATCCATTGTCGCATTGAAGTATTTATCCTGGCAAACTCTGACATCTAAGCTCTAAGACAGTTTACCATCATCTTGTTATTTCCTACTGTCAGTGTCATGCCAGTGGCATATATTATGTCTTGTTTTTATTAAATCGCATTTCTGAGGTCCTTGGAGTTCCAGAAGAAAGGTGCCTACCTAAATGACCCCTAAAGTATTAGGGACAGTGGTAGTCTAGGAGTTGCAATGTTGTCAAATCTAAACCGCAGAGGCTTTGTGCTTTTTCCAGTTGACACTTTACAATAATAAAAAAGTCCATCCACGATTAGGCTCTTGGATTTGAACAACATTTGTATGTTCTTTAGAAAAGGGTCCATGAAATAAATCTGTAACAAGATCTTTTATTTTAGTAAGTTCAATTAAAGTACATGAACCTATTTCTAAGTGATGATTTAAGCCTCTATACTAACAAAACAGTTTATTTGCATGCTGAGTTCTTCCAGAGACGTCTGTTAGTTTGGTTTTTTTCATAAAAGATGAAGTTAAAGAATTGACATGATTTTAATGTACAGTGGAGTATGGACCAAACTTGACTCCACCCATCAAAGAAGAGCCACTTCCCCTTAATGGCTTAGGCATTTGAAAGGAAGAAAAATAGCTTCAGGTTATTTTCAGATGTTTTCTGACTTTGGGTGAACTAAATCCATTTTGTTTCCCACCATTTATTCAGAAGTATTGCCTAAGGATATGGGTAATTTCAAACACTGATATTCCACCACACCCCATATACATCAACTAAGCATGACAGTAAAAATTCAGGCATTGGCCAAGGCCATGTGCATATCTGAGACATTTATATTCATCTGACTGAACCTGTAGGCCTGGGGAACTCAAGGGTTGTCACTTTAGTACTCTATTACATGAGGTATAACAATTATCTTTATTTTCCTGTATCTTCCAGAGTGTCCCAAGCCTCCTTCTACTGTATGAAAATAAGTTTTGAAGTCACTTTAAGGAAATAAAATTAGGGCTAAAGTCTTAATGTGAATGGTTTGTTTGTGAAAACACGAAGAATTTCTGAGCTGGAATAAAGGAATAAAAATACCTGAAATCTGGAAAACAGACATATTATACAAAGTCTTGGTTCTGCAAACTTCCATATTTTAAAAAAGTTTTGGGGACTTTTTCTTGTACATTTTATACTCTGTTTTTGTATACATGTGGTTTTCCTGGGATCAGTTCAGGTTAATTATCACAAGCAGCTGCTGTCCAAGCATTTGGGAGGGGCTGCAGCTGAGAGGGGCCGCAGTTGGCAGAAACAACTGAACCTGCCAATGGGATATTCTATACCATACTGTGTCATGCCCCTGTATAAGGGGAGAGCTGGTCTGGGGTGTGTGTGTCTGTTTTTAACTTATTTCAGCATGTAGCTTCAGTGTGGCTGGAGCAGGGAAAGTTGGTGTCTTGGGCACATGGAGAGCCTTCCCAGTTTGTATTACTTGCTTTGTATATAATTTCATTAGTACTAACATTAGTATTTTGTTTTCTTCTCTCTTTCTATTGTTTTATTAAACTGTCTTTATCTCATCTTTTTTCTTCCTCCTGATTCTCCTTCCCATCTCACAGGGTAGGGACATGGTGGATGAGTGGCTGCGTGGTGTTTAGGTACCAGCAGAGGTTGAACCACAACAGTAATTTTTATCAGTAACTTCATATGGGAATGTAGCTAATGAATGCTTGAATCTTACGGGCATCCACATTCTTTTTGGTCCTCTTAAACTGTGTTACTGGTAGTACAGGAGTGAGTTTCATGGCTTTATTCTTTAGTTGCTATGGCATAACTAATCAATACCAGGAGAAAAATTAGAATACTTTTGAAGATGCAATGAAGATATTAACGATTCATTGCTCTCCTGTGCAATGTACAGATTTAATTTTTTTCTGTAGTTTGAAGGGAGCTGTTTGCATAATTTATTCTAGAGATTGTGCTTGACTTTTTTGTGAAGTAGAAATAAAGTTATTAAAACCAGTGTAGTAACCATGTATTAGATAATATATTTTTTTAAAAAAAGAAAAAGGATCTCCAAGAGTCATGAGACTGTTTTCATTATGTTTGAATTCTCCAAACTATTTTGACCACAATGGAAAAACACTGCTGAATATCCCACATGCATTGTTACTTTACTAAAAAAACAGATTCATATTCTGTTAGATGCTCATGGGACTATTTTAAACTAGCTGAGTGACATTTAAAATATATGTGCTTGCTTAATTTGAATCTTATATTAAGCTGTTTCAGCATTAAGTTAAAATTCGTGAAATTACAAAAGAATATGTGAAAATATGTCTTGATACCTCTTTTGAGAAATAAAAATAATTCATAATTTCCCTTATATTTTCCCTTACTTCAAGGGAACTGAAGGGTCAGTTTTACAATTTCCTGTGTTCCTAATAATCTAAATTAAATGCATGATAACATTATCCTTTCATTGATAGTCTCCCATATAGTCTGATAGACTAACAGTTCAAGGTGTCTGCATAAGATGACAAAAGAAGTAAAGAAGAATCCAAGTGGATATTATCAAGATCACACTCCAGTAAAATCAGCCATGTATTTGCTTCATGAAAATGTAAACAAAGCAGAGAGTATCTTGACTTACAAATTGTGGAATGGGGGAAGACTCTAATTACAGAAATCTAAATCAGGGAATGAAGGATTATAGAATATTTTTTTTCAGAAGAAAGAAATTTCCATAAAGTCTTGAAGTATAAGAAAAGTGAGACAGGTTTAAAACATGCACTTGTGACCTTCTTCCGCAATCAGACCTCTCTAATGGGTCTTGTAAACTAAATCCTGTAAAATGTATCCTACTCTGCATCCCTCTTTCCAGTAGAACCTCTAATATTTTGTAGAACAGTAAAGGGGAAGCGGAGGTCACTGAAAGGACAACCAAGAAGAAGGATGTGTAGGAATATACCAAAATTTATACATCCTGTGGAGAAGTGCTCCTCACAGTTTAGCACAAACACAATGCTGAGGAAGTCTCTCCAGTTAGTCCATGCCCACATAACCCACTCCTCCAGACTCTCACACGGTAAAGAAGAGCCACACACCAGAGTTCCTCAGCAGCTGTCAGATGGGAGGAAGATTCAGTCTCTCAGCCCACATACTCTCTCCATTCCCAGGTGTCCATTCAAGTTGAGCCTTTATGCAAGACCTTAGCACTTAGAGTTAATCTGCCATGGCAAGGGAATATCATATTAGATATAGACCTTTAGCCAAATCTTGAATTCTTAATTTGACCCAGATCTGGGGCTTTATTTTAATGGAGTTTGGCTGATTTATGTGAACTGAGTGTGGCACATTGTTCAAATCAGAATTCCATGTCTCAGCAACCGAGTAAAATAAAACCTTAACTTGTGAATGCAAAGGTCCAAAGGCAGCAATCTAAATATTTCTAAATGCTCTTCTAATATATGATTGTTCTGAGTAGGGGAGACTGGAAGTGATACAGCAGCATTTTCAAAAGTATCTCCCATCCCATTCTTCCTCGGTTTGAGCAGAGGATAAGTTTTGTTCATACTTCTCAAAGCTTTTTTTTTTTTTTTTTTTTTTTTTCTGTTGGAAATCTCATCAGTTTATTTGCTTCACCCTTCTAACAGCATGAAGCAAACGCATGGCAGAGCTTGCTCACCCCCCACAAGATACAAGTAGCTCAGGCTATTCAGTAGGCATAGAATTTTGGTAGCTTGTGTCAAAACATCTTTCCTATGCAAGTTGTAATTTTTTAAAAGATTATGACAGGAATACTTTTGATGGGAGAAAGTCCATTCTTGAAGTAACCCCAGTTTGCTGGTAAATCAAAGCTCCTGGTCACTAAAGCTGTATAGAGAACAGGTAACCCGACTTAATTTGGTTTAAAATAAACATTGACCAATTAGTGCACTTTTCTTTAGACTCATTCTTAGAAATAGGATTGATTTTTTTCCAACATTAACTGGTATGTGGCAGACACCCAGGATCCAGCAAGGATGATGAAAAGCCTGGCAGACCTAAACCTAAGTAAAAATGGTGTCTAAAAAAGGAAAGCAATAGAGCAAATGTAACTGGCAAAAGGTACAATAAGGGCAACTTTTCTCTGATTTTAATAAGAAAGTGTCACTGTCTGTTCAATGTCTCAGAATATCAGATACAAATTGATATACACTGATCAACTGGTAGGTAGAAAAAGGAAATGGATAATCTAACAAAGTGACTCTATCCAAAAATTCCACTTATCTGTGAAAGAAAAAAATATGTCAAAAACATAGATATGAATTACATTTTGTTGGTAAAGATTTTTAGGCTAAGATATGTGTTGATACATGCCTTGATTCTCTTGCAACTTCTTGTTAAGAAGCCTTTCAAGACTTTAAGAAACCTATAGATATCCATAAGTGAAATAAAATGAAAAACTTGAAGAATGACTGCTATCTAGGATAATTAAGAAAGAATAATACTATAATCATATAATTATTGCTTCATGGTGAACAACATATTTATTCAGCTGTATGTTTGCATGTAAGACTATTGTTCTCTGGTATGCAGGAAGAACAGAAAAAAGAACTTTTATACAGTGTATAATTGACAGACCTACAGCAGAGCATAAAAGAAAAACACTTTTCAGATTACTTAGTAAGGAATTGACAAGTATTTTCTTTTCAGTTCAGTTCATTGATACAAGATTTGCTAATTCCTTATACCATGTAAGTCTTCACAAATATGAGACAAAGCTTCAAAGAAATGCACAAATAAATAAGTACAGAATTGTGCCAAGAATTAAAAATTCAAAAAGTAGTAGTTTCTAGGGTATAGTTCCATAGATCGAGTGGATGTATTTATTTTACTATCCTCTCTGTTTATAATTTGGATGCTTCTGATAACTAGCTGCATAGTTAGAACTAACATCAAGTTTGAAAACATGAGACAAAACATCCTGACCATTTACAATGATGCTCAGTAATTTAATTCTGAATCGAGAATAAAATTGCCTCAATAAATTAGAGGTTGTTCAAGGCTGAAGATACTCTTTAAAAGGAAGATAGACTAAAAGTAATTAATTTATATTTTAATTCCAAGCAAGTATGGATACTTTGCTGCATTGCCACTGAACAAAAACAGTGTAACTGTATTTGGAAATTTTTGTATGTTATTAAATAGATATGAATTGCTAAAGAGAAATTATGGAAAAATGCAGAAATTAACTTGGGGGTTCAGTACACCACTACACCTAAGACCCCAATTTTCTTAAAAACACCCCTTCCTCCCAATTATTCATGACCAAAGGCCAAAATGTACAAGAACTCCAGAAAAGGAGGCAATATTTTGGTTCAAGGTCACTTCTTAGGTGCTTGCATCTATGTCCTAATAACCATATACTGTTGCTTTCTGATATTACAAAAAGTGTCCAGTTATACTGGTACTGTGTTAAATCTCATTCTCAGGGGAAAGAAACAGGTTTGTTGTGTCCCAAGAACTTAACTATGGCACATATTAGAAAAGGCAGACACACGGAAATGTATCTGCACTTTAAGCAAAGTTCGAGCAGGTGGGTAATGGTCCATGATTCTTCATAAAATCTTTCTCCCATTTGGGAATGGATTGGCTCCTAAGAAGTTCCTCTCTCCTTCATTTTATAACCTGTCTGATAGAACACAAACATCTGACACCAGCCAGTGCTGTTAGATATACTTCAGGACACATTCAGAATCTGCGTTATTTTTAGAAAAGAGAAAATGCTCTTTTTATCATGTTCATTCCAACTTCAAGAAAAATTAAATATTTTCTATGCAATAGTGAAATTCCCTTCTGTTGACTTGGCAAAGAAAGAGTACATTGAGCAGATTTTGTACATCTGTTACATCAGGAAAACACCTGCTGAAAATTTTCAAGAGTTTTCCAGTGCATAACTATCTAAAGTAATTAAGCATCTAAATGGCATCTAAGTGTTAGGATATTGTAAGTCAGAATAATCTTTAGTTTGCAAAGATACAATCCATTTACTATGTCAGTGCAATGCAGAGGCAACTTAACCTGCCACTCAGTGATTAAAGTACCAGATAGAGATAAATACTCTGGGAAATTAAACAATATTTCTCCTCTCTTCATTATCTGAACTGACAAAATAAAGGCAGAAAAGCATTAGAAGCAATTTAGAGGAACATCACTTTAGCACTTCAGCAGACAATAACACCAGCCAGGCAATTTATATTAAGTGGGAAAACTGCTAAATCTGCTAATATCCTTGGTACACTTTCAGATAAAGTTCTTTGTTCTGTCAGTGAAGTTCCTTGAATGTTGCTGCCTAGAACACTACAGCACCAGGCTCATACAAAGAAATTCATGTGATGTTTCTCTTGACAAGATAAATAGCTGTCAAAAGTTGACCATTTTAAACTACCAAGAGTTTTCAGCATGTGCCTGTCTCTAACTTCATGTACTAGCTTTCTTCTCCACCAGTACTCTGTATTTGCACTCGTTTTCCTATTAACGAGCAAGGCTGGGTATTGCCTTAGAGCAGACAACTTTCTCTAGAGTGGCTGTGGACAAGTTAATTGCCAGAAACTTAAGCATTTCAGAGTTGCTTCGACTTACTATCTTCAACTTTTTTTACTTCCTGCAAGTGCTCAGTTGTTTTTTTTCTGGAAGGTATTTTCTTTGTGACAGAGTGTGGGGAAGATCTATGTTTTGCTTTTCCTGGTAAAGAGGCTTGAAGACTCAGCTACACTCTAGGTCATCATTTCTGAAGAGTTAATTTGACTGTGTTGGGGTTGTTTTTGTTTTGTTTATGGTGTGTTTCTCTGTTTTTTTGGTTGCGGTTTTGTTTGTTTGTTTGTTTGGTGTGGGTTTTTTGTTTATTTGTTTGGGGGGGGGAGTTTAAGAGGTATTGGATTTTAGTTCAAAAGGAAGGGTAATGGAGGAAGAGTGTGCTACTTTTTCAGATTTCCGAGTTCCTTTCTTAACCTTCTGGACTTGAGGCCACCGATGCAAAGCTAGAGAGTGCCACCGCGTGGCGAGAGACTCTCTCGTCTGGCAAACTCTATAGCTTGCCCCTGCAAAAAAACCGGCGTCAAAATTGAGTACATTACACACATAAAAAACATGAGGCTGGCTGAGCTGAGGAGGATAAAGCTGCAAAACTCGGGGTGTGAGAAAGCAGATTTTACTTTAGTAAAATCAGAGACTAACGGACACCCATCGACCAGGAATCCTGTGTGAAAGTTCCACTCCAGAGACTGTGTTTTATGCAGAGGTGCTTCATGCCAGCCGTTGAGAGCATAGGTGATGGAACTCAGTCTTCCTTCACTGCTAAGTGAATTCCTTAGCCACAAGAGGACAGGACTGCACTCCCTCTTACACACACCCAGAGAGCATGAAGAGCGTCACACATCTTTTTATCTAAACAGGAGAGGAGGACAGGCCTCTAGCCTACCAAGTGAGATACTCATGTTTTCCTCTTCAGAAATGTGAGCTTCTACAGACTGAAGAAAGGACAAGAGTTAAGATCACTCTTTTCCAGCAATTAAGTATTCGGTATCACAATAGCATCATTACTGTTTCCTTCTCTGTAATACCATTTTAAGAAGAGGTAATGGTTGGCAATGTGATTCCTGGATGAGAAACCATACCAAGTATCTGTCTCTGTATCTGACAAGGTTCTAGATAGGTAGCTGCTCACAGGCACCAGTTCATGCCTTCCTGGGAGCAGAACCTTGTTACTTCAAATCAAACAGAAATTTCTACAATGTGTCAGTGCCTGCAGAGCTTTTAACAGCTCTGCTGGGCTTTTTTTGGCTCATTAAGAGTATCAAACTTTTTCTCCTGACTAGGTATATAGCTTACCTCTGGGTAGAAACCTTCTGAATCTATATCTGCTTCCTATGTCTTTTTTTTTTTTTTTTTCATTTATCATTCAAACGTGCCATCTGGTACACTCTTTTCTAACAAACAGACTCTACAAAGATGTGGGTTTTATACCCTATCTAGGAGGTATCTGGACTCCATGCTGTTCTATGCTTTTGCTTCATTAAACTAGAAGAATGTTCTACCAGTTATCTAGCCAAAAACTGATCATTTACATAACAGCTGTGGGAAAATTTTATAATATCTCAAATAATCAGACTTCTATTTATAAAGGCTTGCACCAGGAAGCACACCAGCTAAAATTTATCTCACCCACCTATAGAATTCTACATTGTAGACAGCTGACCATTCTCTATTGCTAGAGAGAGTAGACTCATCTAACAGGTATCTCTCCAGAAGCAAAGATGAACCCTACCACTCTTGATCAAAGGGAACAGAACTTAACAGTAAAATCTTTTAGCCCAGATTCAGTTCCTTCCAGAACTTGTAAATTCCAACTTTGCTGTCCAAGTGCAGTGCATTTATTATCAGAATCATAAAATGATGTTGTGCTTCCTGGAGAAAAAGATATATTCAAAGGTCTAATAGGTTTTGAAGCAGTTTGTAAAAACCTAAAATGACACGTATATCTACTAGGAATACAATTCCTGTCTGCCACTGCGTCCTTTCCAAGACTTCCCCAGCACCTGCTCCACAGCCTCAGTGGTGATAGTAACCTAATTGACAGCAGGAGTTAGATACTAGTTTTGTATATATTTCATTCTACTATTATTATTTTCATTAAAGCTGGTGTAGTTATCTTTTCCAATCCATAAGTCTCTCTCTCATTCCCTTTTGGGAAGGGAGAAAAGTTAATTCAGACCATCTGTCATTCATCTAGTGGTTGGCCCTGTGCAAGGAACTTTCTGGAAATAGTAAATACAAAGCTCAAAGACATAGCACTGAAGCTTCACATTACTTTATGGACACTTGAGCCAACTGTAGGACTGTAAAGTTACATTGTCTAGTTAAGAAGTCAGATCTCAAGGTAATTTACAGGTCACAATTATCATAATAATGGCAACTGTTATATAGATTAGTGCTTACAGCACTCACTGAGTAAGAGGATGCACTTCAACCCATCCCTAGAGAGTATTCTAAATATCAGACTAGCTCAGTTTTACATAAGTATCCTCTCTCCCTGTAAGGAGAAAGTAAAAAACTAATGAAGAATTCACAAGGTCAAATTCACAAGGTCAAATTCACAAGTCAGAGAGCTGACTGTATAGATGGAAAGTGTTCGCAATGTACTGTGACTGACAGATGTTAGGAAAAGAAAGTAACCAAAGCAATAAGGAAAGAAAAAAAAGTTTTTGTTTTTTGTTTGTTTGGTTTGGTTTTTGGAACATTTCCCCAGGTTTGACAGTATAAGCAAATAAAGTATGGTATGCAGCAAAATACACCTAGCTGCTTTCTGAGACTGTGTGCATCTTCCAGAGACACTTCCCTACTTCCATTCTTTGTAATATTTCTTAAAAATAAAAATAAGAACTTCATAGAGAAACTATTAGTTCAGAGAATGAAACAGCATACTTTCAGAATATCTCAATATTTAATTACAATATTATCAGACTTTTTTTAAGAGGATATTACTTCTCAAAATATACAGCATCATTTACTATGCCACTTCTGCCATTTCTGTTTTGAGGCAGAAAGATTTCAAACTACCAAAATTAACAATCTAGAATTTTTGCAATGGAAGCAAAACAGTACGTTTTTCTGAACATAATGTTGTTTTATGTAAGATGGTAGGAAATGCTGTAATAAGTCATTGCAGACAATACTGACAGTTCTGAAAAGAGTCAATTAAAAAAACAGAGGTGTTGTCTTTGAAAAGTGGGACTTCATATAACCACTGAAATCCACAAAACTAGAACTTATATTTTACTAGATACTTCAGTTCTGGAAATCAGTTATTATAACATGTACATATGCATTTTCAGGAATTAAAAGATAAATCTTAACTAATGCCTAGAAGTACTGCAGTAGATGAACGTGGTTGGAAACGAGGGGTGATGTCTGGGTAACTGGATCAAACCAATTCCCCAATACTCCACCTATCATGCTTATACAAATGTATGTACTTGATGTCATCAAAATAATAGAGTGAGGTTGCACAAGAGCTGAGTCATACAAAGGAAGCCACAATCTATATGGTGTGGGTTTTTTCTCTAACACTATTTTATAGTTTTTTATTTTTCATTGCATCTTTACATTAATCATTTTTCAGTATCCAGCTAAGCAGAAACAGATACCAAAGAAAAATTTAGTTAAAAAAACAAAACCAACAAAACAAATTAAAAGAGACACAAAACAAACAAACAAACAAAACCAAAACACAACCAACCAAAAAAAAAAAAAAAAAAACCACAAAAAAAACCCCACACACCTGTTGGGCTTCAGTTTTAGTTCCCAGGCTGATCCTTAAGCAACAAGTACAAGACTGTACATCTTGGAGACAAGTAAATGTAGCTCAGTCACAGAAGCTGGTAATTTAGTCTGGGATGCTGAGCTCTGCCTTACAGCACATGATGAGACATTGAATGCATTTTGCATCCTCCTCCAAAGCCAGTGCAACATTTCTCTAGGTGTTTCTGTAGTAGTTAGACTGCATTCTCCAAAAATGCTTTTGAACTCTTGTAACACTGATCAGGAGCTAGATTTATTCTCCTAACATTCAGCTCTGTTGCAAAGGTTCTTGCCTTTTGATAGAAGAAGAGAGACATTTCCCGATCCACAAGGAAGTTATGGTAGATTATTGCAAGTCTTGTGTAAATCTTCAGTTGAGCTTTTTTATCGCCCAGGTCCATGGCAGCAGCAAGTGCCAAATGGTAATAGCCTGCTGCATCAAAGGGATCCTGAAATAAGAGACACAAAGATAGTACACTTCATAGTACAACCAGTATAAGAGGGCATCCAAGCTCAGTTTATTAGGTATCAAATGAGAATATAGATTCTGAACTTCAGTAGGTTTCCCCACTTTATTATTTACATTCTAAATGCATAAAACCAGAATGTGGTAAATTCTGATGTTACGAAATATTTCTCAATGTAATGATTTAATGATTTTCTGCAGCAGCTTTTAGTATTTCTTACCTTAAGGTCATAGAATATAATGTCTCCTAAGATCAAGTACACCTTGACGTAATACAGTGTTTCCTCTTCAAACTCCAGAGGAGAAGAACAAAGGGACAACGCCTTTAAATAGAAGTGTTCAGCTAGTTCACAGTGACCCAAATGATGATGGATAGCAGCCAGCCTATGGTAAGCTATTCGTTCATTCAGCTGATTTCCTAATGAGAGAATTTATAAGTCGGGATAAAACCAAAGCAACAAAGTAGTCAAATTGTCTTAAATCAGAATACATCTATGCTATTTTTTCTTTTATTTCTATATGGTATTTGCTGAGCTTTTATTGAATAAAACTAACTTTGCTCTGAGATATATAGCCAAAACCTACCCATTGAGAAAAATCCCACAGAATTCCTGAATTTTCCACTGTAGGATTTGACGTTGTCTGGAATTTTCTTACAAATGTAGTTATTTCTTCTCTCATGTATAGATTTATACACCCTGCGTGTACTTTCATTACATACAAAGAAGGGAAATAGATATTTATTAAAGAAAAAGCTAATGGGATTAAAGACTGCCTTGCCCCTCCCAGTACATACTTTATGACAAAAAATATGACAAAAAGATAATTTTTCAGACTGATCAAAGTTACCTATCTGCTTGTGTGGAAGGGCGAGAGGGTTCTTAATCAGCTGAAGAACTCTGAAACTTGAAAAATAATAATGTTTGAAACTAGCCCTATTGGTTTTGATGACTTTATCCTAGGTTGGCTCACCAGCAAGGCTATGAGCAAATCTGAAAGTATATGACACTCAGAAGCCTTTAGGACAATATTATTCATCAGTATTGCATTTTAGCCATTAGAAGCAAACTCAGTTTTGACTTGGAATCCCAGGTTTAATTCTGTGCTCTACCAAAAGTTTTCCATATATACTCAAGAGTTAGAAGGCACAGCAATAAAGCTGTTCATTATTGAATGAAGGCAAAAATAGCAGTGATAGTATTGTTAAGAAATCATGGCAAGAAATCTGACTGAATTCAAAGGAAGAAAACTTTGAGTTCTTCGATATTTGAGAGATACCGGTAATATTCATCTATAATTGAAATTGTTCTTACCTAAATTTACACTGAGCATGAGAGATGCTCTTGCATATTCCAGACTTTCCTCATAAACCTTCAGATTCACCAGCAATTCCACCAGTTTATTGTATAATCTGAGTTCGGTATTTTTGTTACCAGTCTGAACAGCAAGTGGAAGAGCCCTGTCCTGAAACACATAACAGCAACTTAAGTACAGCTGAACCCCAATGTGTGCACATTGACAGGCTCCCATTTATGTCATGTTGAACAGTTTCTGGTTTCATTTTGCTATTTCCTTATATTTTACATTCAGAAGAGGACTTGGAGCTTGTAATACCTACTAACTCCGTGACAAATACTCTGCTGCAATAGGTTATAAACTGTTTGCTGAAAGGACCAGCTTCTAGTTTAGCATTTGTATAACACCTGCTATAAGGGGAGGATACATAATTATTGATGCAGTAGAAAAACTGCACAAACCCTGTAGAAAGTCACTGCTTTCTCCTTTTCCCAAGTACCATTGAAAAATATGTCTCCAGCAGCTTCAAACAATTCCATTCCTAAATTTGGATCTCCTGTGTAAAGAGCAGCATCCTGAGCGACCTGAAAATAAGGAATGAGGAAAGAAACAAAATAAATCTTGGTTACTTCTTGGTAAAAAAGAGTCATGAATATTAGCAATTGAAAAAAAGCAACAATCTTGTTAAAGCCTCTCTTCTCATTATGATATATGAAAGGCTGTATTTGATGAGACCATGCTCTGTCTTTTTTGGTACCCTGTTTTTGAGCAGGCTGGTGGCAGCAGCTAAGGAAGGAACATAAGAATGTGGGTGCATATAGTGTGATGTTCTCCCTTTTTCTAGCAATAGTATCCTGCTACCTTTGTCAGCAAGTGGTACTCTAAAAACAATAGTGTATGTAATAGCTACCACATATTAAATTTGAATTGGATCAAATTCTACTTGCAAGTTAGATATTGCTAACAGCATGGATGTAAAAGCCTGTGAATTCTATAAATAAATGTAGCTTCACTATCCTGTTCTGAAATAAATATATGCCACATTAGCAAAGAGGATTTAAAAGAAAGGCAGCATCCATCATCCCCAAAGTGAGAATACCAGGATACTTTCTGATAGATAACTAGTGATGAGAAAGGAGACTTTTACACGAAACAAGCTTAAGAATCTTGCTTTGGCTTTGTGATCTTAAGTTTTCAAATTGAATGCGATTAATAATACATGTCCAGCTGTCTACTTAAGCACAAGGCAGTGATCCTTTCCCACCTGTGTTGGCTTCAGTCACTTAAAGGACATTGCATCATGCATATTGCAGCAACTGTGTTTTACATGCAAGTTAAGATGAGGTGACTCACAAAAATTACTGGCACAGTGGTCAACCTTATTTCACTGTGAGACTTTCCTCATGGACAGACACTGACTCCCTTCTCTAAATACCAGGTTCTATATATGCACAGTATGGAACAGACATGCATGTCCCTGGACGACTACTCCTCTTGGAGGAAATAAAGCAGATGGAGAAAGTCATCCCACATGCTGATTTGGCTTTTCTACCACCAGATGACTGGCTTGGGGGCTATCCACTAAAATCATTTAGTAAAAGAAGAAGAAATAACAGGCCTATAACATAGTCCCTTCTTGTAAACACATTTATTCAGTTTTCCTGGTAAGCATTCAAAAATGTAACTTGAGAGAAAAATTCATTACAGTGGCCCCACATATTGTGTCTCAGTATATTTTAAACAGGAACTTGCTTCCTTTGTTTTCCTGCTTTGTAGATTTTTTTCAAAACATCTTAAAAACAGGTGTCTGATAATTTTATTTAGAGATCATATTTTGATACCACTTATCTGAGTTTTGGCTGCTCTCTCTTACTATATCAGGATCTGTATACATCCTGTGCTACCAGGCAGCACTCTCCCTTACAGTGGGAGAGAAATCTTTTTAAGTCCCTGACAAAAGCAAGAAACTAATTCCCCAAATACTTCAGTGAATGGCTAGGAGCCATATAGATGACAGAGTCAGCTTTGGGCTGCAATGTGTCTCCGAGAAAGGCTCCAGATCATTCAGTTTTGGCAATGGCTAGATTGCTGTTTCAGATCATTTTTCAGTCAGTGTTAGCATAGCAGTTGAAGCTGTAGCAGGTCATAAGCTGTGGGGTGTATGAGATGTGTGAGCCTCACGCCTCTGGTCTCACTGTTGCAAAGGCAGCAGCAGCTCCAATTGGCTCCATGCTGTGCTATGCACGGCCAAAGAAGGAAAGCTTTAGATGGTTTGGAAATGCTTCCTGAAGAAGCTACTCTCCCCAAGCCAGCATGCTAAAATGATTATTATCTGTTATCCACCAGCATGTAGCATGTATACATGGTTTGATTGCTGTGGTGGTAGAAAGCTTATAGATGAAGTAGTACATAGAATTCACAACAGAGAAGACATTAAGAAGGGTTACTGCCCAAAATCTTTCAAGAGTCAAGCGGCAGATTAAAATGGAGCACCAATAGAAATTGCTGAGAATTTCAGCTGTTAAGCATTACATAAGCACTGTTGACAAGAGTTCAGAACATCAGATAGCAAAATCTCTGGGATTGTTATATTTAATTTCTTACTCGCTCACCATGCCTCCTGCACCATGTTGACAGCATGTGCATGCCTGTAAGTGTTAACAAACATACCTGAATATAAAGATCCACAAGCTCATTCTGCCTCAGAATATAGTATATCTTTCCTGCCCGTAGCCAAGCATATGCTTCTTTATCCTTTTTCTGAAGATCTATAAATATTCCAAGGCTTCTTTTGGTATATTCCAGAGCTGACCTGTAAGCCCTGAAACAGTGAAAACAGCTAATCACCAAGAGGTTTTTCAGAATTACAAATGGTTTTATTCATATGAAGATAACCTGTTTCCCCTTTTCAATGCACAATTATTTTTTCTCACTCATTTTACACTAGTAACTAGAAACCCAAATCTTTTTCCTCTTCCTTTTTTTTTTTTTTTTTTTTTGTGAGTCTGATTCCTGTTAGGTTGTTACCTCATTCTGTTATTTCAGGATAGATTAGATGTATCTATCTGTCACTAGTCTGAGGTAGGGGAAGGAAAAAAATAAATCTGTGGATTGAAGCCACTTAAAGCCAAAATAAACATCTGTGCTCTTTCCACAACAGAGGATATTTTTTCTATCCTTACTGCAGCATGCTTAAAAATACCTGAATCTCAAGTGACTCTCTGAAATGTGATACAGTAAGAAAAGAAAAAAGAAAATTATTTAAAAAAATAAATCAAAGCAGCCTTAAACACATTATAAACTGGCTAGAGAAACCTGTAATTTTCCACAGTACCTGTTAGTTACTATAAATTAACTTGTGCAGTCTGTTTTTTTCAATAAAACAAAGCAAAACATTGGTATTCCATAACTAAGAGCAGTATCGAAATTGCTGAAAACTGACACTATTCAGTTTTGCACATTGGCTTTGGGCTTATCTAAGTTTTTTGAAAAAGCTTTTCCTCAAAGAGGAACACTTACATAGAGACATTTGAATGTCTGACCTGTTGGAATACATAATTTTTTTTCAAATGGAAAAATGGTCTTGCAAAAGTCTATCACCACAAACAAGTCACCTGCCAGCAATAATCCTAGTCATCAAAAACTGCATAAGATATAATGCTTTAAAAAAAATGAATTTACATAGATTTTATAAATAATTTGGGTCTTGAAATGGTGTTAATCCCTGCTGAACATCTTGTCTCCCTTGAGAGGTGATACTTTGTTACTTAAAAAAAAAGACAAGAAAATTCTCCACTGTCACTGGACACTTCAATTCTGATAAAATGTATTGGCAAAGCAGAGGGAAAAAAAATCATATTGAGCTGTTGCAAAAATTTAGATCCTTTAGCATGACAGAAAAGTTACAGTCAGAATAAAAGCAAAGGCATTCAGCATTTCTTACCTTTCTGTTCCTAGAGACAAATAGAGCTGACTTATAGTTTCCAAAATTTGTCCCTCCAGATCTTTGTTGGACATCTTTCTAGCTAAAGATAGTTGATATTCATTGTAGATGACACACTGAGCCTCATTGGGAACAACTGTACTATAGAAGTGACACAGCAGCTTAATTGCCTGCAGCTGACCTAGGAGAATAGATTGAAAATACTAACAGAAATTTCTATTTTTAAATGAAAGTTAAATTAGTTTTAAAATATTTCATTCTTACTGCTTAACATGTCATAGTCCAGTCAACGAATAACAACGTAAAATGCATAACAAGAAGCTTTCACTGCCAGTTTTTTCACCCCCAAAGTTAACAAAAGCCAGAAGTTATTTCAAATGATCTCCAAAATAAGTAAGTCACCTTACTTGTGTAAGATGCCTTAATCATGGTAGCAAGAGTAAGTAAATAAAGCATGGGTCTTCTAAACACAACTATTTTATGCAAAAGTAATCCAGATTACCAACTGTTTTCATATTTTTTTTAACTTAAGTTTAATGATGTTTTCTACCAATAATATTGTAACTATTGAATATATTATTGAACATAGACATCTCTAGACTTTTTACTAAAAGAAGCTATTTAGTTTTTATCATTTCATGTTCTCTGTCATTTCTGACAAACTTAATTACTACCAGTACAGCAAGCCAACACATTTATTTCGACACCATTATGGGACAGAGCAAAGATTTCCATCACTTTGTTAGGTCCCACATAACTGGATGTAAAATGTTGTTTAAGGAACAATTATAACATGCCTATATAACAAACATTGCCAGACAGAGTACACTTCATAATTTTGAGAGAAAGAAACAAAACACACAACAAAGCACCCCGCCACCCCCCAAAAAACCCAACTTACTTTCCAGATGACTTGTCTCCATTGCAACTAAAAAAGCCCATTCATAGTAAAATCTTCCTTTTTCTCTTTGAGTTACACCAACATAGTAACATCCCAGCTGAAGGAGGACTTGGATAAAGTCTTGGCCACAGTCCATACTTGGAAGTTTGGAAAATAGCTTCACTGCCCTGATATAATAATGTTCTGCCAGTTTGCTGGCTGCTGCATGCAGGCAGAGGGCTCCAAAATTAGCTAGGGCTATGGCTTGGTTATGGGTCATATCAGTCTCCTCTGAAAGACGCAGTGCTTTGTAGTAGTTCTCAGCAGCTTCTTTTGTCTTGTTTGTTCTTTTCAAAACAATAGCAAGCATATTATAAGTGATGCCTAGTTGTTGAGGATTGCTCCATGAAGAGTCTACAACAGCATTTAAAATGGCTAAAGCCACATCATATTGCCTGTAAAGAACGTATAGCCAAGCAAGTGAAACCAAATAGTTAATAGTTTCCTCTGGCTTAGCAGAGACCTCAGCACTGAGTGCTTTCATCATGTAAAAAATTGCTTTTCCATACCGTTTGTGGTGGCTGTACAGTTTTGCTAAGCTAAGAGAGATAGTGCTGCATAGTCCCTGATGCTCATTAGTAAACACAGAGGAAAGTGCTTGTATGAGGTATGGTGCAGTTTGGGATGGCAGTATTTGTCTGCATTTTCTCAGGCCATAGACCTTAGGAGCATTTTTGATGACTAAATCAATCCTTTTCAAGGAGTCCATTAAAGTATTTGAGCTCTGGGAAGAGGCGACCTTTACGCAACTTAACACAATGTGCGGCAAGCACTTTTCATTGTAGGCCTCTGCTAGTTTGAAATAACAGTTGTTCGATAAGTTGTTTTGTAAACCCAAGTCATTAAGCAAGAGTTGAAACCTTTCCAAGAATGGTAGCACCTCTTCATACTGCTTGCGTGCACTGTAGTGTTTTGCCAGTAAGAAGCATGCCCTCGCCTCTGCATGTTTGCTCTGGCTCAAAATTGTCCTTTTCAGAGCATTCTTTAGAATATCAGATTCCAGGTCAGCACTGCCAATGTAGTTGGGAATTCCCATGAGGAGAGATGTAGATTTCTCAAGAACATGAGCACATTTTTCCTTGTTCTTCTGTGTCAAGTAGATGGCTGTTAGATTTGTATAAAGAGCAATTACAAAATACAAATCACTAAACCCTCCAGCTACCACTCCCAGGGCTTCCTCAAAATACACTCGAGCTTGGGAAAACTTCAGCTTTTTAACACTGAGCCTGCCTAAGAGAAAGCATAGCCTTGCTAGTGCCCAGGACATACCTGCTTTCTTTGCTGCTTCCCTTGCTAAGCTAAAAACGCAAACCAGTTCCTCTTCTTCTGAAAACCCAGAAAACATGGTCTTGATAAATGGATAAGAGAAGTCATACAGGTTTTTGAAGTTTCTGTCATACTCTTTCCTATTTAAGAAGAGTATCAGCGACTCAAAGATGTCAGAGGCTTGAACATCATCTTGACATATGTGGAAGCAAGGTCCTTCAGGTGGAGGAAAGATTTCCTTATTTAAAGAGCTAACAGAACCCTTTCCCTTGGTAGTTGGCTCTTCTGCCTGGCTGGCCTCCAAATTCTTGAAGTTCTTCAGGAATTCTTCTATCTTGCCATTCTTGCCAGTGGATCCTGTGCTAGAATGTGAACATGAAATTTCTGAAATTCAAAAATACATTATAGGTCAAAGCTTCATGTGTGGATGCACACAAAGATGTTTGTTAGACAAAAGAAACAAAAAATAAAATAAAAAAAACCACAAACACACACAAAATACTCAAACAAAAAACCCACAAAACAAAAATGACAACAATAACAACAAAACAAACAAACAACACAAACCCACATTTACCAGTGGAAGATGCTGTTAGGAAAACATTATGTAAACACATTGCACTTCCTAACAGTATGTTTAGGAGACAAGCCAAAGGTGGGGAGAGATCAAGAAGCATCAGGGAGGAACAAGCGTGGGAGACTGGAGGAGTGGGGATAAATGGGACTTGGCACAGGTAAGCAGGTTGCTGATCTGTATGCTTGTCTAGCCTGGCCCTGTGCCTGATCCAACACTAATCCAACTAAAGTCTGATGTTAATTCAAACTGGTTTATGCCTGAGTGTATACTCAAAATAACACCCTGAGTGCACATTCTTTGTGGTAGATCTCTCTTATATACACAATGAATTACAATTCAGACTAATTGATAAGCAGAGGAAGACCAGAATCTGGAAAGACCCAAGCTGTGAACTGGAGGCTGGATAAAGGGCTCAAAGTCAAGGCGTGGACGGACTTAAGGTGTAAGGGAACTGAATTTGAATGTGAGAGTTGAGTAAGGGTATGCCTACGTCCAGATAGGAAACCAAGGCAGGTTACCCAGGGAGGATGTGTAAGACTGAGCTCTTTGAGTTTTCGTCTCACATGGGTGCTGTGAGGGTGCCTGCAAAGATCCCGTTCACCTGTCTATATTACCTCTGGGTGGCCAGTCATGCCTATGTAATAAGATTTCTTCTTTCATTCAAATACAAACTCTGATTCTCTGCTGGCCCAGATTAACTTTCTCAAAGTTATCAAATTTGTGGGGATTGATGTGGTCATTGATCAAAATTCTCAGTACTGACATTGTTGAATATCTTACAAATATTAAAAAAACCCCACCAAACAAAACCCAAACAACAAACAAACAACAAAACCAAACCAAAACCAACATGCCATCATTTCTTTAGTCCTCACCCTGCTACACAGCCAAGGTAATAGGGCAGGGACAAGGGATGTAGTTTGCAGTCTGTCAGTGTAAAGCTTACAGCTGCATATCAACAAGAGCTTATTGAAATTGCAGATTTAGAATTCAGTTTTCTTAAAATGTAATTTCTGGGACTGTTCAGCAGAATCATAAATACAAAAATTGGTATTTAGAAAAAGTGTAGAACAAGTAATGATAGTGACAGCTTAGCAACGAAATGCCAAAGGGAAATGATTCTGCATTCTCATCAAAATATCTCCTTTGGTAAATATATTTATGGGATGAAGTCTCTTAACAGATGGGAAATCTGCTGGAATTCAAAATCAGCACTTGCCAGGTGCCCATAAAAAGTATTTTTCCCTGTTAAACAATTTGAGGGATCAGGATGTGCATGCACACCTAAAAGCAGTAAAAATAAAGTCATGCAGTGTGCAATGGGATAGCAAGGTCCAAGGAAGACATCTTTGTGAAAACCCATAGTGTCTTACAGCAAAACTTAGTGAGAAGGGGTTACAGGAAAACCTAGGAAAACATTCAATGAGAGAAGAAATTTATAATGTCAAGAGACATTAGAGGGAGAAAAGTATCAGAAGTCACATAAAAATTGTATGCATATGAAACATTACCACATTCATGAGCTTTCTGAAATTCTGGTTCTTCTAACTGGTCTAAGAAAGAAAAAGAAGTCATGTTACTTCTAGGGGGAGGCAGGAAAATCAATATTTTGCATTGTATAGATAAGAATCAGACTTCTGTGCCCATTCCAATATCATGAAGATGAAAAATATTCTTTTAAAGGATGGATCTTTAAATTCTGTAGACATTACTGCTATAGACCTAGTTTTAAATGTTTAACATAGAACATCTGTAGAATACTAGTTTTGTGTAGAAACTATTTCTCAAGGTATTTCTGTTGTCATGGTGCATTTCAGGTTATATTCACTGTCTTTCATACCCTAGACACAATATAAGTGGTACTGAGTATATAAGTATATAAGCAAAGGCTTACAGAACTAGGCCTATTTAAGCTGATGGAAAGCTATTTCACTAGCCTTTCAGAATGACCTCTCACTGTTTACTTCTGCATTTCCTTTCTTTAAATGCTTTGCTGACTTTGGTGGACAAATGCCACAGATGTTTACAACAGTCAGAAATTAATGCTTTGAATATCTAATTGGGGAAGTTCTCGTGAGTAAATGCTTCTCGTTAGATGGATGCAGATGGAAGGAATCAAAAACTCATTTACTCCCATCACACAACACCACATCAAGTGAGTATTGAAATCGCTTGCTCTGGGTAAGTCATGTTGATCAATTGTGCAATTTAAGTGGAAAAAAAAAAGTGGTAAAGATGGTACTATCAGCTGGGAAAGATGTAAAAAGAAGATGGCACTTGTACAGATTATGGAGGAAAGGACATGCAATGAAAAAATGGGCAGACCAAAATAGCAGTGTGTCAATTAAACCCACTGAATTGTTTCAGTACCTAATAGAGCTCTGAGCTTTTGTTCCCAGGCTTTCAATTTGAGCAAGGAAGATGGGCAAAATGACTCCACATTGACATGAGTTGCATTTTGCATCTCAGGTCTGACATACCACCTTAATTATTGTTCTCACACCGATTTGCTGAATTAAACTGATTCACCCGAGTCAAACCTACATACTGGCTCCTTTCAAATTGGAGCTTACAGGCCTCTCTCTTATGATGGCACTAATGAAGATAAAACTGTTAGCTATTTGACAAGCATATGCATTGCCCCAGAACAGCCTGTGGTAGGATAAGAACTTGCTGCTCCTGTTCAATTCAGCCGGACAGTTATATTACACTGCCTTACACTAAGTCTGTGAAGGTGAAAGCCCATTTATTCCAGTTAGTTTATGTAAAGCACGAGCACTTAAACATGATGTAGCTGAAAGTATTTTTCTTTGTATGAATAGGTTTTGCTGGTTTTCTCTACCTTTGAAGATCTGTTCAGCTCTATTAGAGTTTTTACAATGCTGTTTAATTCACTCAAAAAAGCACAAAAAAAATATTTGTAAATGCTCTGCTGGGAAAACTCGTGCATTAGCAGGAAAGTAGCAAAAATGATATCAAGGATTTTTATGTGCTATATCTGTGATCAAACTAAAGATATTTTGAAGTAGATGTAAAGGCCGGAATTTCCTTGAAATAAAAATATTCAGTTATAACAGGGATATAGGATGTATCTTGTGCAGTATAAAAAGAGTAAAACTTATACTTACCTATTCTGTACACAGAGCAAACATCTGTGATGGAGGTTTGTTTCAGCAAACATATCACTTCTTCCAAATTTTTTTCCTTTGAAAAGAAAGATAGCTCTTCTGCTTCAAGAAAATCCAGGTCTTGTGGTCTAACAAAAACAAACAAAAAACAAAAACACACACACCATAAAACCCAAAAACAACCAACCAAAAAAATCAAAAAAACACCCCACAAACAAAAAACAACCACCTCTGAAGGTGTCAAAGCAGATTTGGCTTGAGGAGCTCAGTGCATCAGTCAAATTGGAGTTTGTCAGAGGCACTAATACAATCTTTACATTTTAAGTCCTATTGTGTTCAAAATTAGTATCAGCCATATAAGCATGCAAACTGATAGTAGCTATGCATGCAGCTAACAGTTTCTGCTGTATCAAAGTTTACATCCGTGTAATGGTATAGCATTTTATGAGAGAGTATATTAAAAGCACAAATCTTTAAGGAAATTAAGTGTATATTAGAAATTTAATACCATAAAGTTCTATGTCAAATGGACCTGCAAACAACATTTTAGAACTCCTTGCTTCAGCACGCAAATAGTCCAGATGTATTGGTAAGAGCACCCTATTTACATGGAGCCAATGCACGCTGAAATGCACACTACTTTTACAGCTTCCTGTTTACATTATAAACAGTTATTTGCAAACAGTTCCCCATTTGAAGCAAGTTAAGGCCTGTAATTGAGGGTACTAGGAAAATCAGAACTTGGATGTTTTAACATAGAACTTGAGACCAGCAAAAATGGAATCTTCTGCAAGAGCAAAGCTTCTTGCATTTTAGGATTGAGAGAATAGAGACTGAGCCAGATACTGACAACTACAACAGCCCCTTCTCCCAGTAAGAAACTTGGGTATGAACTGATAATATTTTCCAACAGTTAAGCACAATTCATATTCCAATTTCTCTGCATTTATTTTGCCTGATACACACTATGACAATTCTCCTTACAAAAACAACAAATTAGCTTAACATTCAGTATTTTAAAGCTCAAGAGGCTAAGTCTCTTTTTGTTTCCAATTCAAATACGTATCACTTACTTATTTCTAGATAAGTCCAGTTTAACATAACTTGTCTTTACAAAACCAATTTTGCCAGTAAACACATGTCTTCCAAGAAACCATTCCATGCATTCAATGAAGTAGCCAAGGATCTCAATTTTGTCCCCTTCCTGGAAACTCATTTCTTCCAACACAATACTTTCGTAATTCATCACAGCTAGACAGGATCCCATTGCTATGTAGTGAGATAAAGAATATATGCAAATAAAGCAATTTGCCAATACAAAAACACTTAACAGAATAGCAACTCAACAGAAGAGAATATTTAGCAGAAGACATTCCTGGAATGCCCAACTGTACATTGAATGTGGAAGATTTAAAGCATCCAAATATCATTGGTTCAATTTGAGCAATTAGAATTCTAAATAACAGCATCAAAATCCTCCTTTCCCACACTTCAGAAAGCAAACCTAAAATGTTTTCAAAATTCTAGGAATTTCCATCATAAAACATTTCTTTTTTATTGCTTCAAGTTTCTACTTCTGATCATATAAAGGGCTTTGTAAAAACATTTGAACCAACTAATAAAATCCCTATTGGATCAATATGCAATTACATACCAGTCAATACACTATTAAAATCAACACATGGTAGAAAATAAACCATTCTTACTCTAACCTCAGACTATGTAAGTAGTATTTCTCTGTAAGAATTGGATAAAAAATACGTGTAAAAGTTCCATATTAATTACATTGGTGCATTTTAAAGTTTGTCATCAAATCTAGAGAGGCATCCTCAACCTACTCTTTACTATTTTGTGCATCTACTCAATACAGTATTGAGGAAGAAAAAGAGGAGGTGAGCCCTTAGAGTTTAGCTCAATATAGGCAGAGATTTATGCTTTCACTAACTATACTGCAAAGTAATTTTGAAAGTTATTTTCCTATACTAATACAGTTATGTGGGGGTAAGTTATTGAATCATTTAGAGTCTGTCCTAACAGAAGGATAGAATAAGCTTGGGCTTTTTTTAATGCTAAAATTTGAATGGAGTTTTTCTTACCAACTTTCCTCATGGATTTAGATTCCATTTTATATGTAAAATCAATGGGATTAGAATACCCTTTAAGAAACCATCTGAAAGTAGAAAAAGAAATTGAAGTTAGTGTATAAAACACTTCACCAGGTGTTAGGACAGTAGCAGTGATATTTTAAATACATTTGATGCACCACTCCCACAATAATTTTTTAATTAATCCTCACCCAAGGTCAGCAGCTTTTTAACTACTAAGAGCACCAAGAATGAATGATTTCCTGGTGATTTCTGAAGTGAGTCTATTGTTAAGTACCTTGAGGTAGCTTTGGCTTTATAGCAATTATAAGCTTGGACATGAACTTAAAACAAGCTGCATGAAGGAAGTGGATGGCTTCTGTCAATAGTGTTGAGTAAAAACTCTGCTATCCTGTTACCAAGCATCCCACCTGTTACTATTCATATTTCCAAGCAAACTGAAAAAATAAAATTCTCATTTTATGTTATTCTAGAAGTGTTAATAGATTTTATTGCAGACTCGGGGGGGGGGAGGAGGAAGGCAAAATATAATTCACAAGATGGTAAAAATCCATTAAATGCTGCTCTGCAGGCATCTGAATTAATTTCAATTGTGTGGTATGGAAGGAAAGAAAGCATTTGTTCTCAGTGTTAGTGGAAGGTGGATATTCCATAACAAGCATTTACAAACATCTATGTCTAAGCAGACACGTACTATATGAAACAGATGCATATGAAATAAGTAGCTAGAATCAGGTACCTACTGATGAAAAGGGATCAGTGGCTCCAGAGAAGCATTAGACATCTTAGTCATGTCACCATCCACAGATTCACCTGTTAAATCATCAGTAAAAGCCCCAGTCTCAAAATAAGTGTTTATTTCATTGTCTGTAGCCATTATCTTTTTTATCAGACTGTCAGGACATAAACCAAAAAATGCCCCTAAAAAGAAAACAGGGGTGCAGATGTCATTTTATGTAATATTTTAGTGTCATACAAGCTTTGAAACTGGCTTCAAGAGCATCAACTAATAGTCAATTAGAAATTAAAAATCTGAGGTTTTACAAGAATTTTCTGATTGTCAGATAACTGTACTTTTCTGTCTAGTTCCTCTTTCCATAAAAAACCCACCAAAACAAACAACACCACAGCACTGAGGTGTTCGATGAAGTGTAGTACCTTTTGCTGCAACATTTTGCATGTTCCTATTGAAGTAATCAATGACCTATCATTCTGTCTGTGACAGTGGCTGCAGGGGATGCTATTTAGGAGGAGCACGAGCCTGCCAACTATCTGTAATCCCTCTCCTGTACATCTCCAGGATCTGCAATAATATTAAGCAAGTTGAAATGTACATCCCACCCTAATCCTTTAGGTATCCATTTATAGACCAGCTGCACATGAATTTCTCTAATCCCCCTATGATCCTTCTGAACCCAATCTATGTTTGTTCCTTCTCTTTCTGGTGAATTTGGAATGAACAGATTTAAATTTCAACCTCATTAAATATTTGAGTAGGTCTAAATATTTGGGTTTGGGTTTTTAAAGAAAGGTGTTCCTCTGTATTTAGCATGTACAGTTTCTTACCTTCTTGTACTAGCAGGTTTATGTACATCGAATTTAATGATTTTTCATTTATACAGACTTCAATGCCTTTTTCTTCCTCCTCTGGAGAGGAGAGCCAGAAAGATTGATCTAGGAATAGATTCTCCATGCAATGATTTATAAACCCTAGAAAAAAATAATCCAATTTCTTTTCTTTGCAGTATTATAGTACTATACGAGAAAAAAACAAACAAAAACACTCAGAAAGTCAGAGTGTGAAGTAGTCACATACTACTATACTCTATTAGTAGAGTATTAGTAGATAACTCTACTATTGCTTAACCCACAATTTAGAATTGATTTTACTACATAATTTCAACAAAATTACATCCATTACGTCACATGCATTACAGCTACTTTTAATGCTTAGGTCTCACAAACTACACCTAAAAGGCACACAACTTTTCTGTACCCAGTCCTGCTGAAAGAGAAGACCATTTCCTCCCTTTACAAGGTTTCCCCATAGCTTAGCTGTGTTTGAAAGATTTAGAGTCTGAAAGAGGTAATCACTAGAAGCTTTGAGCAACAGGTGCTTAGCACCACTTAGTAACAGATGGCTGGAAATAATCTCAAAAAATAATCTCTTTATAAATTTCTGTTGCCCGATTCAGCTGTGCCGATTTATGCAGATACTGTGCCTGGATATCAGATTCCTGGAATTTCTTTGGGACAGAGGTAATGCTGCATACCAGAGTCACATAAATCAGAAGGTAGCGTTTGATCTTGGAAACTAGGACTCCTTACATTAGGATTTAAGGCTTTCAAAGCTATACGATAGAGGGAGATCTGGACTGGTTGTCATAACCAGCATGGTATGGATAGTAGATTATTACTTAAAAGGGCCAACATTAATAAATTAACAAATCCTTTGTGCAATAAATTATAAGAGGAAAGGTGGGCAGATTAGTGATTAAGGTGTGTGCTGCTCTGCTGTTTGGAAGATGCTGAATCAATTCCCTGTTAGTTACAGCCTTGCCTAAGAAGCAACTTCATCTTGTGCTTTCTCTGCAGAACTGGATTGAAACAATATTAAGTATCCATTAAAATCTTAAAATACAAAATATCAAGTAAGTAGCAAGCATGAAATTAAAAATAAAATTCATTATTTTATGTCAGTCTGATAGAAACAGGCAAATTCAAGAGTAATGCATACAAGCTCTCCATACACAGAAGAGAAAAAAAAGAAAAAAAAAATCAGGTGAACAAAATGGAGATAAAGGTCTGATTCAAACGCTGTTCTTCAGAAAAGACCTGTGAAGTTATAGGATATTAATAATGGAACGCAAATTAATGGCATCATATTGTTAGAAAAGGCAAGCTCCAATTTAATTTAAACACTACACTGAAGCATACAAATCACATGAAGCAATCTTTGTTTTACTTGATATTTCTTCTGAAGCCTTACCAACTCTGTCCAGTTTGCTCACTACTATTCAGGAAAGATGCAGAACAATTAGAAGAGTCCAGTGAGAAGCATGATTTAGAGGTCTAGACAATACACTGTGAAGATGGTTTATAGGAATTAGGGTTGATTTTCCTAGTGAAAACAACATTGAGTGGAAGTGCAGGTTAGAAGTCTCCAAATAGGTATTAGCATGGTGCAAAGGATGACGAGTAACCTTGACATGTTTACAAGGAGCAGAAAGAGATATAAAAACATTTAAGTTGTAGCACAGGTTAGACTTCAGGACAAAAACACCTGGACAGGAATATACAACTTAGAAGGAAGAGATGGTCTCATTCTGGAGTCTCAAACATCTGCCAGGAATGACAGCTGTTACCTGCTTTGGGACAATGCAGGTTCTCCTGGAGACTGGAAGGTCTCTCTTGCCCTACCACTAGTACCCAGTTAAGTAACATTACTTACTGCTATTAGGAGTTAATACAAAGAATATCAAAATCCCGTTCAGCAAATTCCCAGTCAATCAGAAATCGTGTACAGAGGAATAAATAAAATAAAACAACAAAACAAAAACAAAACAAGTGACAACACAAACAAAAAAGCCCACAACAAGACCAACCACAAAGAAACAACAAAACAAACAAACAAACAAAACAAAACAGAAAAAAAACCATATTAAATTATTGTATGGTAAAACAGCTTTACCCAGTGAGTGGTAGGTTAGAAACTTCCATATTTCTTCAAAAGTTTTAAATGTCACCACTATTAGATCTTGATCACTGTGAATAGATAGTAGTCTGGCAGATAGCTCCTAAATATAAAACAACAAAAACAAAAAGTGAAAAAAACACACAAACCCCAGTATTTAATTACAATTATACTGGACTTGAGCACAATTTCTCACTATGCAACACTTATGCCAAAATGCTATGTATTAAGAAGGATTAAAAAAATAATCATCTGGTATTTTACCTATACAAGATATCTGTTCTTTAACACATATCTAAATATCTGACTTTTTCTTACCAATTGTAGCAGCAGTTCCAGTGAGTTTAATTTACAGATGAAGACCTCAGGATTGACCACAAAGTGAGCCTGTCTGGTTCAGACACATCTACGTCTGGTGGCCAGTATTCTCTGTTTAGAGTGTAAAAGCCAGGCAAGCATCTAGTGGTACTTTCCAAGAATACTCTCCTAGCACAGAGCAATTCACAAGTTGGGGAACTGCTTTACCAGACATCTGAACATTAATATCACATAGAGGAAAGGT
This sequence comes from Megaceryle maxima, assembly GCA_024605025.1. NCBI lineage: Eukaryota > Metazoa > Chordata > Aves > Coraciiformes > Cerylidae > Megaceryle > Megaceryle maxima. The sequence goes on along the minus strand of JANHGN010021881.1, from coordinate 4,299 downwards.
TTTGTTCATTGGTTTAGGTGGTTTTTTTGGTTTTTTTTTTTTGTTTGTTTGTTTTTTTGTGTGTATGTGTTTTGTTTTTGTTTTTTTGTTTTTTTGTTTTTACTTCAAATTTCTCTAGGTAGCTAAAACCACTGCAAATTTTTAGGATCCACAACATCCTGCTATAGATTAGCCTCAGAGCTCTGTACACATATCAAAACACATCTCCTGTGATGCATCTTTGAAGCTCCTATCTGGTAGCTTCAGTCTTCTTCCAGAAGAGACATTAATAATCACTCCCTTTCCATGGTTAAGACAATTAAATATACTGGAGTAGAATTTTTTTTAAAAGATGCAGTAAGATCCTTTCTCCTCATTTGTACTTGTTCCTGTTGTTAGATTAGCATTAAACTGTGCATTTTAAAATAAGCAATGACCATTGTAAATGATAATGAAGGATTTTTATAACAAATTTCAGAAATACTAGAAGGGAGAGCTACAGAAGCCTTCAAATAGTACATTTTGATGGATTCTAGCCAAAAAGCAGTAATATACAGTGTGGTTGCACTTCAGTTAGTGGCTTAAAAACAGAACTTTCCAATCATGCTGAGTATTGTCTTTCAAGGAAATAAAAAGAACTGTGGCAATTTATGAGAGATAGTATCTGAACCAGTACCTTAGAGAATAAATCAGATGCCAAGCTAACAGGTATAATGCTACTGTATCATTTCCCAGTACTGCACCCTTGGCTCCTGCCACCTCAAAAGAGAAGTGAATCTTAAAACAATTTGAGGAACAATCAAGAAGCCAATTCTAACTCTGGGGAAAACAACCAACCAACCTACCCCAAAACAACAAAGCTGTCCCTCAAACATTTTTTTTAATCTGAGCAAGATGGAGTTTATCCACCTTTTATGACTATTATGTCACGATTTTAAGAGATTTCATGATTCTGTTTAGTTTCCATATTTTCAAGTTGCACAATATGTACCAGTTAAAATAGTAATTCCGTTTTGAAAACAAAAAAAGTCCAACTTAAGCCTCTAATAGGCATGCCTCATCACTGCTTTGATCTTCTGCATGCCCCTTTTAACACTAGAATAAATATTAACAAGAGCCTGAAATCTATTAATAAATTGCCAAGACATGCTAAAATATCTCAGCCTCAAGGACTTTATTCACTGGTGGACATCAAAACAATATTCTAAGGAAGTTTACCATTGTAAATCTTGCTTCCTACAAAGTCTTTTTCACAGTCTATTTCTAGCAAGGCTACAAACCTAGTCTATTTGTATACTGTTTTCCTTCTCCTTTCTCCATCTACCCCTAAACAAAAGCCAGACCAGAATAATAAGAGTATGGACTACTTACACAGCCACAAAATCAGCAGGCTGGTGATGGAGAATTTACAACACATGGTAAGAAAATAATGTAGAAACACATGCATCCAAGGCAGTCAAAGCCATTAAAATTCCAGTATTTGGCTCACTAGTGAAGGAGGCTGGAACTCATTGCTCAGACAAGAGAGACACCCAAAGGTCAAATGGTATTAACCTGCTTTTTCATCAAGAGGGGATTTTAAATTTTATTCATAGCAAACCTCACTTGTCACAGAGGACAGGTTTCCCATATACAAGCAATTTAAAGAGATAGTAATAAACGTTGGCCAGTCCTTGTGTGCAGTTTAAGCTATGGCCATCCAGCCCTAGCAAGTCAAGTATTTATGCTCTTCTCCTTCAGACTTCCTCTGTGGCTTAGCAGTGGGCTTCCCCAGGTAACTTTATGCCAGATGACTCCAAGTGACTGGAAACTGAAGTGAGGAGTCAATATGAAGGCAAATTAAAAAAGTGAGAAAACCATTATTTCCTTTGATGTAAATCAACACAGAATGCTTTTAAAATAAAAACCTTCCACGTCTTATACACCCGTGTTTATTTTACCTCACATGGGTGTTCTAATATTTTTCAGTGGTTCAATACTTCTGATGTCTCTGGATGGTTTTGGGCCATGGGAAACCGATTGTTTAAATTTAAACATACAGCATGTAGATGGAAATGGTACTCAAATAGCTCACAGACTACTTCAGTAGTGCAGGGTGTATTCTCTGAATAAATAAAATAATTCCCAAGCACTTGACTTACACTGAAAACTGCCATCACCTCCCTGCTGTCATTTTCCAGAAGACGGAGCTGCCCTCTGAGCTGTCTTTGGAGTCTGGGATCAGGACATCCACTCTTTCGTCTTACCATTGTTAACTTCAAGGAGATATCTGGAAAAGGATATCCATTTACAGTGCTACGAGTTTTGTGAGTCAGCTTTGGAGAACCAGAAAGTCCCTCAAAATCATAGAATCCACATTAAGAGCTATCTTTTCATCTTCACAAAGGTAGACACAAAGAAAATTGACCTACTGCATGTTTCTTTATTTTTATTATCCAGCAGAGTTAGTAGACAACCATTTTTTTTTCAGTTGCATAATAAAGGCTACAACTATACAAAGGAGGGTGATGTAAAAGTCCGTAGGAATTGTGGGAGACAACAGACACACTTGGGGATGGGGAAGAGGAAGAAAGAAAGCAGATTTGTAATCTGTCAAATTAGCTCTGCAGACATTGAGAATATGCCCAGTTTTCCATAAATATTTTAAAACTGAGGCAAACAGATACTGGAATCACAAAAAAAAAGTTAAAAAAAAAGGGGCAAAAAACCAAACCAATAAACACAAGCCCCATAGACAGTCCAGCTTGTTGCAACAACTCTTTATGCAAATCTTAAATTCATGGTTATCTGACATGTCACCCCACTACTTCACAGAATGCTTCTATAAACTGAATATTGAAAAAGCTGTTTCTCATCTGTGCTGGGTGAGCAGTACCAACCAAGATAAACTGTCCAAGTAAAAGCTCACTTACAGGATTTCCACAGCATATCTGAAAGAAGCTAGATACTGGTTCTCAGGTCTTGATATCCATTTATAAGGAGCTTTTACTACAGCTAAAGGTACAGTTTTGGCTTGCTTCTCTCAGATAATGAGAACCTTTGATAAAGCTGCTTTCATTGTTCATGCCTGTTAATTTAATTCAATAACAGTTGTAAATTATATTCAAATTTCCAGATACTAGATGGGCACATAAGCAAATAATACACACTCAGGATTAATTCCAAATGCAACTGTGTAAATAGGTCACAATTCCAGCAATAAATGGGATTGTTGTACATCCTAAAATATTCCACCTCCTCTTAATTTCACTTTTTAATCAAGTAAAATAGGTATTTTTTACATTCTAGTCTAATATGCCGGATCTTAATCTGTTTTCCCAGGGCTTCCTATGTATGTCTCCAGTTGTTTTACAATGACTCACACCTCAATTGCTCATTACTTTAAGGTCAAAAAGGATGGCTCAGAAATATAAAGCAGTGTTACTGAATTACACAACATCTCTGTTTAAGCTGTGGTCATATAGTCAATCATTAGTACAAACAATGTAAATAGAGCCTTTGAGTATTACTGGGATCACTGTTAGGTAACAGCATTGTTGGCCTTTTAATTTTACCTGAAGCCTTAAAAGATACTGGCACAAAAGAAGACTACTACATAAAAACTTAAATTTGTGTTTTACAACAAATTGACTCCTAATTAAATTGTCTTTCTACAGTTACATATTTAAGTATTTTATTATATCAGTAATATAAACTTTATAATTACACTGAATTAAAACAACTGAAGTATGGCTGCTTCTGCCAAAACAACTATTTATGTCTTATGGAAATGAAATGTGGTTCAAAGCCCCATTGCACTTTTGGTATCTTCTTGTCTGCTTCTGTGAGCTCTGAGGCATACCCCCATTTGAGAACCACCCAAATGGAGACAAACAGGTACATAAACACAAGTAATTTAACTACAAATAACCATATGCTTGGGGGAGACTGTCTACCACTGATGAGATTTGTCAGGTCAAGCCAGTAAATAGAGCACATCCCATTGTTGCTTTTAAATGGCTATTTCTCTTCTTCCACAAGCAATAAAAGGGAAATGTGACTAAATCCTCCATTCACAAAGAAGGCCATGAGCCCTTCAGAAGGGAAGCCTGCTGTGCCTACTTACTGAAGAACTCCACTCAATTGCAGCTTAATTGAAAATATAGCATTAAAAATTAAATTGATATTTGAAAAGGCCACAAACTTAAAAAGTAAGACATTTAAAGAATTGAAACCTATACGTAAAATATGCAATGAACTTTTTATTAATGCTTTTCTTCAATCCACCCACCCCCCCCCCCCCCTGCCACCAAACCAACCCCCTGACACATTATACACTCT
>JANHGN010021880.1:0-10995 GCA_024605025.1 Megaceryle maxima | reverse complement strand
CAGGGAGCTGTAGAGAGTGATGAGGTCTCCCCTCAGCCTCCTCTTCCTCAAACTAAGCAGACCCAGCTCCTTCAAACAGAATTGCTTTGAGAGCAATTCATAGGTTGTACAGCCCAAGGTGCTGTTCTGATCATCTCCCCCGATGTTCTGCACAAACCCCAGATTTTTCACACAGTAAAAACCTCAACCAAACCCAGTGGATGTTGAAGTGCTGGCCAAAATATGATGAAGTACAACATATTTTTCAGCAAGAGATATTATCTGAATTCTAAACTTATGGAGAAGCTCTGCATCCCCTACCCAATGAGACAATTGCTTATCTTCACTCTTTAGATGGTATTTCCCCTTAACTTCTTCTATCTCATTTCCAACCTTCGAATCGTGGTACGACTGATACAATCTTTAGCAGGGACTGTCATTACCCTTATCTGCAACTTCTAATTTTTGCCACCTACAAATGCACAGCATCAGTGATTTTGAACTTTTAGAACATTAAGAAAAATTATCTGAGCATTATCTGATTATTGTCTATTATATTTATTATATAACTATTACCATTATATTATCTACAAACAGAGGGGTTCACATACAAATTACTGTCAATCATAGACAACAAAGATGGTATGGGATCAGCTTGATATTAGTAGTTATGGTAATATTAATGTGGGAACAAGAATATAGTATGACATCAACTATGAATTTAAAGCTTTTGTCACGCAGTACTTTGTAAAGTTTATTTTTTCAGTATAAAAGAAATTCTTGGGTTTTTTTTCTAATTTTCTTTTTTTTTTTTTTTAAGATGCTTAAGAAAACAGACAAAGGTTTGTGTGATAGAAACCTATCTGTTCTTCTCTTGGCTACATTACTTAGACGAGTATAAGATGCTATCTCCTTGAGCAAATCTTTCCTTTTCTAAAGGCAAAAAGGAGAAAAGACAGTTTCCAAGCTCCATTAGTATTTCACTATTGTTCCTGTTCTGCAGCCCATGGCTGATTTTCAGAGTTAGAGAGATTTTTGTAAAATGATGCATAACGTATTTATTTCTTCTGGCTACTTGTGAAATCTTATTTTAATGACCACGCATACTAGAATTATTACCATTATACTTCAGGATTTCAGTAGAAGAAATTAATCCTTTGAGCTTTTTCTGTTTAAAATGGCTGTAACTTCTGAGGAGCTGCCTGTGATTGCCTTATCAGTTTCTCTTCAAAACTCAGGGACTTTCTGGTAGTTTTTTGTCAGTACTCTTCGTTCATTTCTTGCACTAAGATTGCCAGTCCTGAAACAACTGTCGAGACCGTTTCAAGTGAAATTGCAGATTTTCATTTCAAGGTTTAGAAGCTAAGCTCTTCTTCCTTTTATTACTTTACAAAATGAAGCTACATGCTGTTATACAAGAAAGTGATATGAATAGCAATACACCACATTCTCACTTTTTAGCCTGAGTTTTCTTTTTTTTTTTTCCTTTAGCTAAAAAATTTACACTACTCCTACCCCTTCCTCAAAAGTAACAAGATCTAGAAACAAAATTATCAGGTTTTGATTTTTTATTCAAATTTCAGATTTTTTTTCAACTTTTTTTTCAAATTTCAGAAAGGTTTTGATTTTTTTTTTTAATTTTTAAAATCCCACCAACATTCTTAGACTTGGGAAAAAATTTATCATCTTCAGCTCAAAAGTACTTTATAAACACAATTCACTAACGATGGTTCTTGGATATGGAGCAGCAACATTTGAAAGTAAATGCATAAAATACTTTACCTTTATTGTATCTTTTCACCCAAATATCTGGAGTTACTCTCATATTCTTTGTGATATAATCTTGCTTATGTCTCTCTCATCAAGCTCTCAGCCCCACTGTTGCTATATCATAAAACCTTCCTAGCACTCTCATAGTAAAACCAGTGGCCTGGCCAACAACATTACCACAGGAGCACTCAGTAACTCTTTTCCACTGAAAGTCATGCTGGAAAAATCCTGTTATTAGAACTCCAACTGCAACAGCTTCATTGTGCTCTGTTTACCCCTGCTCTCATTCAAACAAGCATACACAAACCACAAATCTAGCAATAAAAATCCGGGTAATAACGAACAGTTAATGAGACCTGACACAGACATACGTTTAAAGTAGCAAATCCCATTCCATTTCTTTTAAGAAAAAGAAAACATGACTTTGATCCAACTCACTTGACTTGAATAATAACTATAATGTATTACACCAAAGATGTTTTTGGAAATGATAGCTATGCAACACACTGCAACTGTGTTTTATATTGTCCTGGATTTGTCATTCACCTTACACTACCTGAACTCCCTCTATCATTAAACCTTTCTACAAAAAAAAAATTGTGTTAATAGGATTTCAGTACTGAAAATAGGTGGAACACTAAAGAAGAAGAGAGGAAAGCTGATTTCAGTTTAAGTGTATGTTTTCACTGCTATGCAGAGAAACTCAGAAATGGATTAAAAAGCAAACAGTGAAACTTAATTACCTTCTAATGTACATTTGGATCAAAGGGAAATTAATTGAGAGAGAAATGGGGTTGAATAGCATGGTAAAGACTTTGCTATCCTGAAGAAACTAATCCCTCACACAGACATGAATGACATGAAAAAGACACTAACAGTGGCTTTCAGGCACGAAAAGAGAAGTCAGTGGTAGTCTTAGATATAGACATCCAAAAAGACACCATAAAATGAATTTCAGAAAGCACTGGTGATAGAGCTGGATGGTCAAAGACAAGACTAGAGCAAGAAAACCCTAACCAACCAATCCTTGAGGCAGTCAGTTGTCAATCTCTTCAGAGAACAAATGTAAGCTCTCAAGATAAACTGCAGATGCCAATGAATGCACAGCCTGATGCATTCTCACACCTGAAAATAACGTCTGAAGATGATCCATCAAAATTTCTCTGAGGTATCCTGTCTCTGCTCCTTTTACGGATGTGTGAGGAGTTAAAGATTTACTTCTAAATAGCTTTTTTTTGACCAAAAAGTGGAAAGGGCTGAGGACATGATTGACGCTAGTGGCACACCAAATGCAATGTTTCCGTGCTGAACACATCTTCTGAGAACAATGGACCAAACTGGAGAAGAAACACAGACCAGCCAGGGAGCAAACTAAAGGGAACATGTCTTTTATGCACTTGTATAGGTCTGGAGGTTTTGAAACTGAAGAAGGCTCAAAGATCCACATACAAATCCATCAGTTTGTTATAAATCACAGGGCAGAGCACGTCAGTGTCCTGGTTTGAGTGAGAACAGAACTAGTTCTGTTCAGTGGTTTTACTTTTCAGCTCAGTTCTTCTAACTGCACTGTCTGCAGTCAGCAGCCTGTTTGCACAGGCAGTGTCTGCTGCAGGCAGGGATAACACCCCATGGGCAGAGTTACTGCCAAGGGCTGGTGTGCAGAGCAAGGCCACTGCTGGATCTTGTGCACCACATTGGGGGGTGCAGGAAAGGGAAAGGCTGCACCTGCAGGGAGGAGGGGACAGGATGGGTGACCCCAAACTGACCAACGAGGGATTCCAGCCCATAGACAGCATATTGGGTATAAAGCTGAGGAATCTGGAAGGTCTGTAGCTCTCTCTCTGGGGGCTCCCAGGCTCTTCTCCCCTCTTGGGCAGCTTTGCCAGCACTGCTCAGCTTGGCTCAGGTCCTCTTTCAGTTCCTCCCTTGGAGCATCCCAGGAGCACTCTGTCCGTTCTGCCTTCGATCCCAATCGGTGTGTTCCTGAACCTGGTACCAGGATCCAGCTCCTGAACACAGCTCCCGTCTGCTGTGGGGCCCAGGCTGGGACTCCCCTGGTGCCAGCTCCACAGCGTCAGTGGTGATGGTGATGTAATTACGACCAGGGGGGTTGGGTTCTATACTGGTTTTGTACATATTTGTATATATTACATTATAATTATTATTCTTTTAATTTCCATTCAAGCTGTTCTAGTTTCTTTTTCTCCTGTCTGAATCTCTCTCCCTTATTCCCTTTCTCTTCCCCTTTGGGGAGGAAGAGGGGTTAACAGAGAGCATCTGTTATGGGTCTAAGGGGCCGGCCTGACCCTAAACCATGACAATTTGGAATCTGCCTCCCTCAGATGCATTTTTTTCTCCCTCTCCCAGGTTCTACAGAACATGCTTACTCCAGTGCTGTATGGGTAAACCTGATCCTCTGGATTGCCTGCAGTAGCTGAGATAGGCCACAGCCTGGGCTCAAATTCCCTAATGGCTCCAAGTTCTTCTTTTACAATGAACAACTTACAAGGGAAAAAAATAAACCATCTGAGTAATCAACTGCAATGATCATAGAATCTTAGAATTGTCAGGGCTGGAAGGAACCTTAAAGATCATCCAGTTCCAACCCCCTTGCCAATGTCAGGGACACCTCCCACTAGAGCAGGTTGCTCAGAGCCCCGTCCAGCCTGGGCTTAAAAATTTCCAAGGACGGGGCCTACACCACCTCTCTATCACCTGATAAGAAACATGAAAGGATAAGGTAAGGCACCTAAAACCTTAGGTTAAGTCATAAACAATTAGACCTTCCAAATCCAATCTTAATTTGCATATTTTTAGCATTTATATTTATTAGAAATCTCTGAAGTCAGTATGAAATTTACATTTTAATGAAATTCATAATTTTCATCAGTAACACATATTTAGAAGTGTGTGTTCTGAGGAGATGGACATATCTGTCTTTCTAAATCCTCCAGATTAAGGCAGACAAAAATCTGGTCTGGCTAAACCATCAGGAAGAGTCAAGAAAGACATTGCTGTTCCTCAACCGAGGAGGATGAGTTAGACCATTCATCTAGAACGCATCTAGGTCTATTTATCACAATGGGGATTGAATCCCCAGTTCCTGAATTCCAGGAAAATACCATGATCACCAGGCAAATAGATCAGACAATTTTACACTCTTCTTCCAAAAGCTACACCACTGTGCAGCAAATCTTTAAGTCCCATGGAGAACAGACAGGATAGTCTGTCAAAGCCCAGGAGTTGACACACACCAGGGAACAGAACAGACGATAGAGACCTCTCTCCACAGAACGTATATGTATTATTATATTGACATTGAGTAACATAACAGTCTGAAGAGAATTATTTGTCTTGTGGAGATACTTAACCTGTCTATATAGCCACCAGGGACAGAAAATTCAATGTCCTGGTGGAAATCTAAATAGGTACCTAGTTTTTTTTTTGGCTGGATAGTAAATCTGAGCACATTTGTTCATAGCCTTGTCTCAGACACTTAGGCTATGCCTAGTTATGAATTCACTTCAAAATTAACATTTCTCAGAAAGAAATATCATCATGTAATTGATGTTTTATCCTATAGTTGATGTTCTAGTCAAAGCCCCAGGTGTATCAAGTCTCACAAAGTGAAAAACTCATATTAACTGGCTTGTGCCTGATCTTTTCCACACTAGACCCATCAAACATCTACAGAAGGAAGACGTTCCTTCTGCACCCAAAGCAGCCCCACACGCCTCTCAGCTACAGTTAACTCTACACCTGAGGTAGCACCATTCCTTAAGACACCACCTAAATCACTAAATACACCATTAGTTCTATGACTCACTTCACACAGAAGACAAGAATTTACCTCAGAAGTCTGCAAAATACCATCCTTCATTAAAATATATCAGTGATTAAGCATCATAAACACCACCATTCTACCTCACTCCACCTAGCCTAAAATGTCTTTCAAATGGGTGACAAAAAAACTTTAAGGGATGTCTAGAGGGAAAATGATACAGAATGCTACCTCTACTGTTATAATAACAAAGTATCAGTCTTCTTATAACACTGACAATGTTTTATTTTTATTTTTTAACATATTTGACATTGCCACACCACAGAATGTATCATTCTTTTGTGGACGAAATAATTATAAGAATAGTTCTGCAAGGGAAAAAAACCACTCTCAAGAGAGATTTTCAGCACTTCATAGGGAATAAAGAAAAGAGGTAGAAAGAAAAAGAAGAATAATAACAAGAAGAAACCCTCAGGGATTCTGGCCTACATGGAGCTTTACTGATTCTCACTTTATTTCAAAGTAATCAGTTGGTCATTTTATTATTGTTAACGACTTCAAGGATATAGGAAGTGAGTTCACTGTGCCTTAAGGTACCATCTCCCAATTTTGTGTGTTCTGTTTCCCGTAATTTAGTGGAAACAACCTTAATTTTCTATATAAAGACTTGATTCTGCACATCTTTTACTGATAAATCCAAATTTGCTGTCATCATAGACTTACTCTACTGAAGGCATAATTCTGGCTACAAGATGCATAAAGACTGATGTAATACTGAAACAAGCCCTATCATCTACCCATACCCTTTCAGTCACTTAAAAGAGGATGAAATATTACTCTACAGCACAATTCAATGACAAGGTTCTGTGACCAGTGTCTGTCAGGTTGACAACTAAACTCTGTGAGAAAAATTAAGTCTATCTGATGACTCAAAGCAATCTCAGAGTATCACAACTCTTCCTCTCATATGGCTTATGAGTTATTCCACTATGGCTTATAAAAACAGCTAAAAAATAATCAGAGCATTAGAGCTGGTAAAGGTCAATTAGTTAATCTATTTCACAACCTACCAATACAAAACTGATCCTCTCTCTAGAAGAGATTGATACACTCTCTAGGTCTCTGTCAAGCTACCTTTGAACTGAACAGCTCTGAGAAACTATTCCACAGCCTAATAGACTGACCTGCTATCTTTTTTTTTTTTCTAATTTTTTCTCTATCAATACTTTCATCCTTGCAGGCCACCTAATATGTTGGGTTTTTTTTCTCTATGATTTTACTAAAAATTAGTCATGGATTGTTACTGGCTTCATTTCTGTCTCCCCTTTTAACCACCACTCTGAGGAGTTCAACAATTTTTTGTGCTTTGTGTAACTCTACACAGACAAATCTACATGTGTCTATTTGTTTGATTTTCCTGTGGGATTAGGATGTGTTTTACCCACATTTTCACACGAACTATCATCAGTTGCATTTTAGCTCCTTCAGGGATTTTTGCATTATCTTTCACTCTTTATCTGTACCCTTCTTTTAAATTCCATTTAAGTCTTAGTTAACATTAGTTGCTAAGCTTTCACCCAAGGCAAACTGAAGTAAAATAATTTTGGGGGCAGACAGAACAGGATGTGAAGATTTGTAAACACCTGAGGAGAAGTAATGGAATAAACTCGAGATATGTCGATTCAGGTTGGACATTAGGAAGAATTTCTTCACCATGAGGGTGGTGAGACCCTGGAACAGGTTGCCCAGAGAGGTGGTGGAAGCCCCATCCTTGGAGGTTTTTAAGACCAGGCTGGATGGGGCTCTGAGCAACCTGCTCTAGTGGGAGGTGTCCCTGCCATTGGCAGGGGAGTTGGAACTGGGTGATCTTTAATAATATCTAAGTTCCAGAGATATTCAGAAATACCCTGGTTTAAGATGTAAAGCAAATAAGCTCTAACACCATTTGAAATCAGTGTTTCAGCACTTAAAATATGCAAATATGCCTGAGTCCCCAGAGGACTCCTACTCTGACACCAGTTCTCAAACTATGCCTAAATCACCTGTACAGCTCTGAATCCAGAACAAAAACATGAGTACACCTTCCAGGCTTTACACATGTTCAGTGAAAAAAACAAAACAAAACAAAACAAACCACAGAAAATAAAAAGCAGCTGTTGGATCAGTACTCAGTGCTTTCTGCTCGCTCAGATGAGCCCCCTTCTTACTAGGTCACAAAGTCAGGTTCCTTTTTATTTACTTTCCCCATCTGGACCTATCAATCTTGAATTGCTTTCTGCACAAGTGTTTCCAAAATTACTACAAAGGGGCTTTACCTGGGATGCGCCCCAATCTGGCAGGTAGGGTGATTTGTGGGGTAGTGTGGCAATGTACTCTAGATGCTCTGTGGATATTCTGTGAATGTTTGCACCTTGTTTTCTTGATCTCTCAGGGTTGATATGGATCTTGGGTAGTAAAGGAAACACCATACTGGATCTACATGCTTCCCTTGCTAAGTACATTACCTTCCTAAGTTTGGCTGCTTTCACAAGATTTAGGGTCTTAATTATTATTTGCATTTGGCCTCCAAAATGTACAACACACTTAAGCCTTGCAGATCTCAGTCAGCTTCTTTTTAGCTACTCACAGATATCATGCTTTTTTCCCCTTCCCTCCCCCTTTTATTTTATCTGACTCACTGGTCAGAACTGGCTCCTCGCAAGCAGTTGGGGCTGTATTATCAAATGTCCAGGTATGTCTCAGGAATGTTCCTCCAAAAGAGTTTCCCAACAGCAATGTCTTGCTTCTTTTCCAATAACCAAAATTATTTCCTTAAGGAAATATCTTTCAATCTTAGGTGAAATCCAGATCTCTTTACTATACCTAGGGATGTCCAATATCCATCAACATGAATAAATATTTCCCCAGAAAATGTCACCACATTATTCACAGAGGGACAGCACACAGATTTAGAACTCTCATTTATAAATGCTTTAATGTAAATGGGGAAGTGTATTGGAGAGTAGAGAGGCTACCATTAAAAACTCCACTCCAGAAAAGTACAGCTTCCTCCACCATTTAGGACATGGGCTTTCAAATATTTTACTCTTCCATGCAGGGTACAGCAGAGTATTTCATATGAGGGATGTATTCCATATGCTTTGCCTGCACCTCAGAGGCAACTTTTAGAATTTTTTGTTAAATGCAAATGGGGAAGAATAGCAACAATGACTCAAAGATCTGCAGAGGTCCCTTCCAAACTGTTACATTCTCTGATTCTGTGAATAGGTAAAAAAAAACTAACCAGGTATCTGGCAGCAGTTGTTGACAGCCCAACAGGCATTAGTCCTATCTAATAAAGGCAGATATACCCCATAGGTTTTGTCCTAGAATAATTTAAACTGCTCTCTATACACATTATTCTGGGATAATCTGCAGTATTGTAATCAGAAGTTGATGCAGTTGAAAACTAACCTGGCAAAAAGTGATGCCTGTTTGGTATCCCAGACACTTCCCTAAACACTTAGTGCCTGCCCAAAACAGAGGTCAGGCACACAGAGCCAGAACAGGGTGGGAAAATGGGCCTGGGGAAGTCTGGATTTAGACTGGTTTAGGCTATCACGAAGCTGCACTAAGAGCTGAAAGAAAGGGTCCTATTCTTCTATATTTTGCTGTTTGGTTTTACTGCCCCACCCCTAACTGGTTTTATTTGGATTTTGTTCACTTCCAGCATCCTGTCTCGGCCATGTGACAAGACTGCTAATCTCTAATGAGACACAGGAGTAGCCCAAGCTTTGGCCTATCACTTTACCATGACTCTGTAAACTGAACTGTATTTCTGCATAGCCTGGTGAAAAGAAGAAGAAGGAGAGGACAAAGTCTCGCAGGTAGGACCTAACCAGATGAAAAAACAGGCAACCTTATCCTTTAGGTCTGCCTCAGAGCAAAGAAAGTTGTGTGCAGATATAATGCTGCTGAGTATGGAGCTCTATTCCACATGCTTAATGAAAATAAAGCAGGGAAATATTGGAAAAACAGAAATGTCTGTTATGTGCTTGCCTTCTGCAGATTTTCAATAACACTTAAGAGCTTAACATCTCTTATGCTTTTGAAACCATTCTTAATAAAATAACATTAGACTCTTCACAAATCTGTCACATTCTGGGCCACCTTGACCTAGATCAATACACTCCTATTAACTGTTATTATGTGCTGTTCACAGGTCCTCCATCACTACCTTGTTGAACTGGCAGTTTTCAATGCAACAGGCCTTTCTGAATTAATTTTCAAGTATGATATGAAGAAAAAATGTGTCAAAATGTATTATAAAATTCTATGTACTATAACACCTATTCAATTTTCTTTATTCACTGTTTGGTTTGTTCAGTCCAAGAATTCTAGTTTGCTTTGCATGATTTAACCAAAATCTCTGGTGGTATTCTTAAAAAAGAAATTATCCAAAAGGGATTTACATGTGCAACAGCTACATCTTCTAACACTTGTACCATGAACATTCCCACTGTGTGAAATGGGTGTGTAATAATTTTAGCATCATTTTAAATTCTTGTTGTTGATGCAGCATCCCAGTTTCCAATCTTCATAGCTTTCCATCACATGCCCACAAAAAACCCCCATGATTTAGACTAGAGACTCTTTGTCTTTTCCATCTTTCTTTCTTGGTTGCATTATCAAATCTGTTTTTTCTTCTGCATGTACAAGGTATATGGTTATCCCCTTCAGTTCAACTACTGAGCATGTAGTTATCTATTGAATCACTTCTAACAACCAGTGTATTGTGCTACTTACAGTGAATCTAGAAACTACACAAATGATCTTCAGGGTTGTTTCCTCAGCTAGGTTCTCTTTACAATCATTTATTAAGTGAAAATTGATTTTCTCATATTTATGCAAGAGATCAGAACCTTCAGACAATGGCAATCTCTCATGAAACATACACTGCACTGTCTAGTTTTGTCTAGTTAAACGTGCTGCTTTGTCTAGCTAAACATTGTCTAGTTTAGCAGATGAGGAATGAAATTTAGTTGCTTAACACAGGCAGCCAGTGAACCAGCATGTCCTGCATGGCTTCCAGCTGACACCCCACAATGGCACTGGTCTATAGGTTCTCTGTCATTTATGCTCACCCTGTGCAAGATGCCTTCGATACCTTAAGTATCTGAATTCATTAAAATATTAAGTTGAGGAAACTAAATCTCTTTCAGAATGCTTATCTGTTATGCTAAGAATTGTCAAAACACAAAAAGACCCAATATTACTGTTACCAATATGAACGTGGTTTCACTCTTCTTGTTAATCTTAGATTGTCAATCTCAGTTTATTAATATACTAATTCACAGAATCACAGGATAGTTTCATCTCAAAGAAACCTTCAAGATCATCAAGTCCAATCTTATTCCCAGCCCTATCCAAACCACTAAACCGTGTCCTTAAGCACAACATCCACACAGCTCTTAAACACCTCCAAA